>CM034152.1:760809898-761044769 GCA_019776745.2 Taxus chinensis | reverse complement strand
ATGTTGAAGGCTTAATGTTCCCATTTCATAGGCTGATAGCGTGTATTCTTATGATACATAATCATAAATTCATCCAATAATATCTTGATCGTCTCATTCAGAAAGTATGTACCCCTATCACTTTTCAAGCTCAATGGGCATCCATACCTTGTAAGGACATTTTCCCATAAGAACCTAGCTATTGTAGTTGTTGTACAATCCTTAGTAGGTGCTACTTCTGCCCACCTTGTTAGATAATTTGTGCAACTAATGATGTAGAGCGATCCAGTTCTATGCGCAGCTGGAAAAATAGGACCCACAATATATATAGCCCATTTTTCAAATGGTTTTGCATTAGGAATAGGTCTTAAAATCATTTCATCTCTTTTCCTAGGTTTACCAACATGTTGACAGGGATCACATGCCTTACAATATGCTTTACAATATTTGTAGAAAGTCTCCCCCCATAATCCAGTGAGTAGAATCTTACACATAGTTGTGTCACCTGCATAGTTCCCACTTGCAATACCACCATGATCGTCTTCCATGATGTCTGTGCACTCATGGTCTAGTACACATCGGTGCAATACTTCATCTCGGCCTAACTTGTATAGGTCATCACTAATCAACATAAAAGGTGTCATGCAAATTGCAAGTTATTTCTTCTCTAAGGATTTCATTCCTTTTGGCGCCATACATGTACGTAAAAATATAGCAATATACTCCAATTCTGAAGGCACGCATTATAACCTGTACAACTGTGCATCTGACATCATATCTTCAATTTTCTATGTGTCCTCCCCTGACTGAATTCTTGATAAGTGGTCTGGGCCAGAATTACTTTTTCTTGGTTTTAACACAACTGTGGAATCAAATTCTTGGAATAAGAGAATGCATCAACATATTTTCCCCTATAAAATGGTCTTGTTTACTAGTTATTTCAATGCCATGTGATCGGTGTAAAATACAGATGGTGTTGTTAGAATCTATTGTCTGAATTTATGTAGTGCATAGATCATTGACAAGGCTTCATGCTCAGTAGTTATATAATTCTACTCTGCAGGAGTCAAATTTTTACTAGCAAAACAAATAGGATGATGTATAATACCTTCTCCAGGCTGAGCCAACACTGTGCAAATGGTTGTGCCAGAGGCATCCATATGTACATGAAACAGTTGGTTTCATGAGGGAAAATGTAGAATAGCCACTGTAGTAAGTATCTCCTTCAATGTCTCAAATGTACGGTGCTGTGGTTCTCCCTAATAAAATTTCCCTTTTCCTTTTAGTAATTATTCCAAGGGTACAGAAACCTTAGCATATCCTTTGATAAATTTTCTATAACACCTAGTGTGACCCAAGAATCCATGCACATCACTCTAACTGGTAGGCTATTCCAGGTCGATAATAACTGCAACCTTATTTAAATCCCCTAACAAACCTTCCTTAAAATTATGTGCCCTAACAGAGTGCCAAAAGGTGTATCAAACACACACTTCTTGAGATTCAAAGAGATTCTTAACTGTCTACATCTTTAAAATATTAAGCACAAATTATCACAATGATCCTAAATAAGTCCATACATTGTCCAATCATCCAAGTAAAATTGTAAGAAAATGTGAATAAAATCTTGGAATGCTTGAACAAATATTCATGAAAATACAACAGGCACATTTTTAAGACCAAAGGGCAGCACATTGTATGTAAAACCTCCCCATTCAACAATGAAGGTTATTTTTTCTTGATCCTTCTATGTAATCCGGACCTGATGATACCTAGATAATCCATCCATAAAATAATAGATTTCACACCCTACAACGCCTTCTAATATCTCCTTTGTGAAAGGTGTAGGAAAGGGATCAATCACACATGCATAATTCAGTTCATGGTAATCCAAAAAAATCCTAATCTGACCATCTTTCTTTATACTGATGACCATGGGGCTAACCCACTTCGATTATTCTAGGGGCTTGATGATGCCAGACTTCAACATCTTGTTAATTTCTTCTTTAAAGTTTACACGCAAGTTAGGGTTCATCTTGTAGGGTCTCTTCCTAACTGGGTGCACACCTTATTTAAGCTTGATCTTCATTTCTCCTAATGACTCATGAACTCCTTTTAATTCATGGTATTCCCTAGGAAATAAATATTGAAAATCATGTAAAACTAAACTATCTTTGCCACTTCAAAATCAGACCAATAATCTCCAATTATTGCCTCTTTAGGTTCAACATCCGTACCAATATTCAATTTCTTTGTCCTCATAGGTTCATGATAGGCATGCGGGTTGTTATCCACATTTTCAAAAATGTCACATGTACGTATTGAATGATCTATATCTAGATTTTCTACTTCCTCAGAATCAACTATGTAGACCATATTTCCTTTTCCTTTCTCAATGCAAGCGTACTTGAGTAGTGTGGCACTTGTCTCTGCTTTTTCATAAAAGCGCTCTCCTTATTTGTTCTCATCAAATAACTCCTGAATGATTTATTCTGCCTTTGCACTGTATCCCATTGTTAAATGATTTATAACCCTTAATGCCTCTTCTACTAGAGGTTTAGTAGAGAAGCAGTCAAAATTTTGGACCATTCCTACAATCAAATCCTACCAATTTCCAAATTCTATATGTAGCTCTGCATATACATACCAAGTGTGTGTGCAGCCTTATAAAGTGGAATAAAGTTTGTGCACCCATAGAGAAGGTGGTAAAGCTTCCTGCCCCACTTTCCAGAGTCTCTCACACTACTGAACATGGGGTTGAACAGGTTGATTACCATGATAAGTGAAAATTTGAGTAGGTGCATTGCTCCTCGAAAATAAATTTGTTAGAGAAACCCTAACATCATTCCATTCCTCAATATTATCCCTATGAACCACCCACCAGTGCTTTGTTTTCCCACGCAGGGTATATGCTAACATATTTCTTATTTCAAATTGGTTTATCCACTGTTCCTCCATGGTGCACAGGAATACCATAGGGTTTCCTTCTCCAATGTACCAAGGTACAAAGATGTTACCTATCCTCTTGATGCAACGAGGCTTTCTTTTCCACGTAAATGAACTCCTTACTTCACACCCAGCCATATCATATGTACCATGAGCCCAATTATCACAAGTAATACTTTTAGTATTACTAATAGACTACGCATCTTCCCACTGAAATATTCCTTCTTTAGATGAATCGAGTACTTCTGGGTCCCGAATGGAACGTACATAGAGGTTATTTAGATCTTCATCCCTCAAAGGCTCAACATAGGGTGTAGATTTCCCATCTGTTAAAGGGATAATAACTCTTTCCTCCTTGTTCTCAAAATTGATATATCCCTTTTTGAACCAAAGATCAACATTATTTGTGTAACACCAAGGGCACCCAAGAAGAGCTAGGAAACTATCTGCTTCTGCAAGCACTAAAACCTCAAAATCCCTAGTGAACTTAGCCCCTAGTATAGTAATGGATGCATCTTTTAAAAATCGGATAAGAGTGGCCTAAGTTTTATTAGCCATAAAAAATACATTAGAAAATTTCTGCAATGAAGGTCTCCTCATCTATACCCATGCATCTAAAGTAAGAAAATTTACCTTCGTGACTGTGTCAATCAATATATTACTCAAGATCCATCCATCGACAATAGCATTCAGAGTGATCTCTTTGTTGTAATCTAAACTATAGGGGAAGGTTTGCATGCAGGATCTGACGTCCATTCTCAATATTTGCATGTCAAGTGTTTCCCTTTATCCAACTCCCTAGTAATGGAATGATATTATCCTAGTGCAACATTTTGCATACCTCCTTCAATTCATCAATATCTAACTAGACTGTATTTGTTGCCTTCTTCTATTCCATCTTCTGTGATTTCTCCTTTAAACATTGTATTTCCCCTTGAAGGTCTCTAAGTACTTCAATGGTCTTCTAATAAACCTCCTTCTGGTGCACAGGACACAAATACCTTACATGTAAAACATCCTCCTTAGTGATGGTAGGATTCTATTGTAACACTTCTCTAGTGTGTGCAACTTCAGTGTGTGTAGTGATCTTCACAGGTAATACCTCTGGTTTTGGTGCTAACTTTGGCATCCACTTATTTTCCATAATGCGTTGTATCCTAATCATCCCTGCACCTTTGTTCTCTTTTTTATGCTTCTTGCTAAGATGCTCATATAGATTCAAGCATTCATCATAGCTATGATTTTTCCCATAGGAATAACATGTAATATTATGAGTGCATTCGCACCTGTAGTGGTCAGGTCATCCACATGTAAAGCATGTTCCACGAGGGAATTCACTTCATCTACCACCATGGTATCCTTGACCTCTACCACATCCTCCTTCATAGTGCTCCTTGTTCCAATCATAGAGCTCTTGATTGTGATTCTGATCCTAATACTCACCTTTACCCTTAGATTTATATGATATTCTTGTCTGTCACACACCGATATCTATAGCATCATGGATCTGACCAATCAACCTACAGTCTCATGTATCGTGAGTCATGGACTAGAAAATATTACAGTAGCAAGATACATTCTTCCTTATCATGCATTGTAATAATGGGAAGTGGTTGGAATTAAGGTTCAGGTGACATATCTCTTAGTCTAGTAATAATGAGTGTATTGTTCTGTGGGGATAACTATCTTTGGTGTGCCCTTCCACTTCACAATATGTACACAAAATCCCAGTGCACATCTCATGTGCTGAATTCATTGATATTTTTTGCAACTTCTTTTCCATAGCTACAATATGTGCTGCCAAGAATGGGCTGACTCTAGTGTCTATACTCCCAACTAACTCAATGCGTAAAGCTTCTTCAAGTGCTTCACACGGATTAGTGTATGTCTTATGTGACAATGCCCTTCTCAAAGGTGTGATTAGAATGCCAATGAACCATTGTGCATACTGGCTTACATGAATATCATAATAAATCTTAGATAAAAGTGTTTTGAAATAGGCATCATACTCCTGGACACTCTTAGTAGTGCCTTGTTTAATATCCTTGAGCGTACTTATACTCTTCTACTCAAATTCAGGGATATATAACTATTTAAGGAATGCATCTTTGAATGCTGCATAATCTACACAAGTTTTATCAGGGTCAAAATTCTTGTACCAATTGTGTGCATGTCCCTGTAATGTAGTTGCAAATTGACTTTCCTTACGCTTAGAAGTCATTATTCCTTTTGCGCGCAACAATATCTCACACATATGAACATGTTCAACAACATATTCTATGCCCTATACTCTAGAATATGAAGAGATATCTCCATGTAAATATTATGGGGTTGGTGCAGACCCTGTCTACCTGATCTAGAACCTCTTATATTGCCTCTACCTTTAGAACCACTAGATTCATGAAAACTAGAGCCACCAATACCACCTTATCCTCCACCTGTAGCTAAGAGCAGACCAGAATATGTACTTCTCTGTCCAAATAGTAGTACTGTACTAAACTCCTATAGTCTGGGTGGTGGTACTACTCCTAGAAGTGATCCCCAAATTTTGTGCACTCAAATTATGTGCAAATGATGTGCCTAAGAAGGTACATCCAAAATACAACAAATATGTTTTCCCTACCATAGATGTACTTTCTATATGACTTACTCCTGCTTCCCTACTACCCAAATTAGCTTGTTAACTATTAGATGTACTAGATAATAGGAAACCAAGGGCAAGGGCTAGGTTACCAGGTAGATTTAGATGTGCGCTTATGGCCTAGGTTGTCTCTGCTGGTGCACTCTTGTGTGAGCCCAAGGAGGGTTTCCTATCATGCATGCCCAAATGGGAGAGTTCTTGATGCTATGGCTCCATGCCTTCTGCATGAGCTCCAAATCCTTCATGAGTCATCTCTCTCCTTAATGTCATCTACTCTACAATGTCACGATGCTTCTCTATCTCACTCTTGTGTACCTCATTGTACTTAAGCCTCCTTTCTTCTCTCTACCTCTTTACTGCTAGGTATGCCATCTTTTACCAAAACTACTCCTGCCCCCTGCACATGGTGGGGTTTAGGTAGCCATTGGATTTTCCAATAAGTTCAGGGTTACCATCAAGATATTGGTCACCAGTGGAATGCCTTGCAAGTAAGTTCCCCTGGGATACCATAAAAATTGGAACTTCAGCTACCTCTGGGTAAGAATAAGTGGAAATTGAATACTCTAGAATAAAAATGTTCAAAACACCACGGAACCAAGTGTTAAAAAGAACATGTCCAAATCAGATCAACTATCATACATGTCTTGAAATTATTCCTACATCTAGACAACTGTGCAATACCACCAGTTCCATTTAGACATATAAGCAACCAACCACTCGTATAATTCTACTGGGAAAATAACAAAGAATCTCACATACAAATAGTCATAAAGATTATTTTCAATCCACACGTGTGCATAAAACTCAGATCCAATTTGAACCTCCATGTGTACTCTTCTTCCAGATCTTTTATCCATTCCTCAAAACTTTCTAGGGTCAACCAACATGTCTTCATCATGAACCATCCTGAAAACAACTGAAAAAGAGGTCCCAAAAATGGAACCAATGATGCAGTCTAGAATTTACCATGAATAACCCAGGTGCTTTGGCACATCACCCCAACTTGAGTTGAGTTCTCACCCAAAGCGCACAAAGGTACTAGGCATCTCCTTAGAGTTGCTTGTGTAGGATGTGAGCATGATGAAGATATAATGCATTCAGATCCACAAATAGCATAAACATTCCATAGAGCATATTCTATATCTAATTATTAAAGAATCATGAATTAAACAATAAACATAATGAAATCAAACATGTAATAACCAGTTATGATCATGTTTAACACCATTATTCACCCAATACACTCCATTATATTAAACACAGTAAATACATAAGCTTCTTACAATAAACACTAACATAAGTTTATGCGCACATTAGATTTGGCAGCATAACTCCACAATAGCTCATACACATTCTCTCTAACTACATAGATTAATACATATTTATAAGGGTGGGGAATTTCCCTTCACCGCTTATGCACTTCCCAAAATAGATTGCATGCTGAAAAATAGCCATGCGCCTTTACAATAACATGCAAACATGCAAGTGCGCTAATAATAGAAGTCTTATAGTTATTTGGTAGTAGTAATCCTATTTTTAACTTGAACTCATGCAAGGCACTTAGTAGACACTTTCCCCAAAATAGCATTTGAGTGTCGTGTAAGTCTCCATCCCATTGTGTGTTACATACGTTATCTCCAAAAATAGAACGTAACCATGAAAATAGCTAAGTCCCGAATCAATCTGTCTTTCACGCGTGTTTCCTTCCCTATCCTTTTGTGCCTTCAAATACACCTTTCACATGTGCATGAATCTTCTGTGTTCCATCTCCTTAGTGTTATATTTTTCCTATTCAACAATTCACAATACACACGTGTGGGTGAGAATTTAAACTTTCCTATGAAGTTGGGAATGATAGTTATGAGAGCTAGGTAGAGCTAAAAATAAGTTGTCATATTTTCTTCTTTCACTACTGACCTGAAAATTTACATGCATCACTGTGATGACCTTCTCCATGATTTCCAATACACATCCATGATTTCCAATACTAGTTGCCTTGCCTTCTTGTACTTACTTCTCAGGATCTATAATAAACATCATATACCTAAAACATGAATTTATACATATTTTACACCTGCTATGAAATCTCAAGTCACTCCTTACATGATTCATACTGAATGACATTGACTTGCTCTACTTCATAATTTATCTCATGCATCCACTAGGTCTAGGACTAGTCCTAGAATTGCTTGTATCAACCCATGACTTGTTAGGATAAAATATTATTATTATCCTAATTAATTATGCATTACATATTAATAAATTTATTAGTTATTGTTTTATGGTTATATTTAATTATAACCATCCTTTTATTTGTATTTGAATATTACGGGAGTAGTTATATTGTTTTAACAGTAGATTTGTAATTATTCATTTGTGCTTCCCAGATGTCATTAGAAGCTTATGTAATTTGGAATATGGTTGCACCTGTTCAACTTAGTTTCTTGTTTGTATTTGGCTGTGCAATATCTATAAATATTGCAGCCCATTCTTTGTAATGGTTGTTGATTTCACATTAATATATTTCACCGGCTACCATCCCTATTTTGTGAAATTACATTTGGTACCAGAGCAAATTGAAGCTCCTGGCAAGGTTGGAGAAGGTTACAAAAGAAGGAGAATTCATGGAAAAGAAATCTGCATCAACAATAGAGCTAGTGCTACCTCCTGCAGCTTCCCAGAACCCACTGCAAACTCACAACCTCCTAGTGTATTCTCCAGATAAACGTCAAAACAATTTTTTTTTTCCTTGGTGTTCTTTGCACCAGGAAAATTTGCTTCTTGAGCATTTTCTGGTTTATAGCAATCAGATTAAAAAAAAATTAAAAAATAGATTTTTCCCCATTAGGGGTTTTGCCTCTAAATTATCTAGGACTACATAGATAATATTGTCTATTTATTATCAAAATTTGGAGGTTCATTTGGTGGTCTATTACTTGGAGACCAAGGAATATTATCTTTAATTTAGGCAGGCAAAACATTAAAGGTTGGAGACCAAGGTATATTGAGCCGAGCTCTATTTTATTCAAGACTGAGCCGCCAACATTGATTTAATTGCTTGAAGGAATGCTTTTAATAGAGGCCCTGTGGACCTCTCCACATCCAAGCTGAGGCACCATTCTCCTCAACAACTCCACATGGACCTGCGTACACAAAAAATTTAAAGGTGAAGAAATGCTCCATTTGATGCTCTGCAAGAGCGTAAACGGCATCAACAAAATAAAAAAAAAAAAAAACAGCAAACTGCACAAGCAATCAAAACAGCAAGCTGAGGCTATCAATCTCACGTCCTTGCACCCTCATTCAGCAAATACTCTTCCTCCTACACATGCAAGACCTACAAACATAAAAATGTTGAAGCAGCGGTAGACAATTAAAACAAATTACAAATACAATAGCGTATATTAGCTATAAGCGGCGTATGAAAGGGATTTGATCCAGTTTTGTTGCATGCGAACATCCTAAAATAAGTTATCTACCACATAGGCCTCTCCTCCAGGATATGCTTCTCCTCCAATCTCGTGCCACGTGGAGACTCCACTCTGCCTAAATCACATTTTTTAAAAGGTTAGTCATTTTTTCACTTGTTTAAATACAATATGATGCGTTTTACATTCAAACAAGCCTAAGTTGCCAAGGTGGATAGACTAAATGACTAAGAAGTGGGAGGTTTGGGGTTCAAATCCCACCCTGAAATTACATATTTGAATTTGGCAAATTTTTTGGCAAAACCGCTAACTTTAGCAGAAAATACCTTAAATTTAGTTATAACTAACTAAATTTAACGGAGAAATCCCTGTTTTTTGTATTTTTCTTCCATTTAGCATATTTTTTCATTCTAAGATGAACTTTCTCCAAAAGGGGGATACCTAAAAATTACATTTTCAGCTATTTTTTTGTAATTCTTTACAATTTGGGTCATATTGGGCTCAAAGGGGGGCTTTTCTCATACCTAAAATTTTTGCCTACCATTAAAATTTTTCTAGATTTTTTGAATGTAATTTGTATACTGCATTATATTGTACTAATTTGAAGGTTTCCATAGTCAACTACAAACTTTGTAACTGCTCTGAAACTAGCATAATTGTAATACAAAATGGTTGTAAAATTGGTTCTGTAACACTCACAAGATCCTAGATCTCATTCGTAGTGTTTGGTATATACGGTGCCTCTGGGAAGCGCTTACGGGCAAAGCCATCATGACTACTAGTACACTTAACGCCTAATATAGCTGTAACAACGTCATCTGGGCATTGACCCTTTAAATCGATGGGGAGTAATAAGGTCACAGTGCACACATTATGAACCATCCCATCCGTCTATGAACGATTGCACGACATAAATCCGGACTGAGAAATTATCCAAGTATATAGTGAATTTACTCACGCGTATGAGGATATTTCTTTGAGTAGGTGTCAATAATAACACAGACCCCATCAGTACTGTCTTGGTACCACGTATTGAATTCTTTCACATATGTTAACACCTCTTTCACATACTGTCGGGTATATAGAAAGGGCGAGCTTATTCCACGTACCTCCAGGTATATCGGAAGGGCGTGTATATAAAAAAGTTCAGTATATCAAATTGAAGAGTATATAGATTGGGAGACCTAATACCTGGAGTGATAAGAGCCAAACCCTGTCAGTGATCTCTGCAAAATGGGAACCAATGGCCCCAAATTTTTTCTTCCAGATTCACAATTTCTCAGAGGAAACAACTATGCTACATGGAAGACTAAAATCAAGACACAACTTGAGTTTGAAGAAATTTGGCCTACTGTGAATAGTACTATGACCAGATCAGCAACTGATACAACACAACAGTGGCAGTTTGATAAAGCAGATCAAAAGGCCAAACTCATCATCTTGTTTAGAGTTTCCGATGATGTGCAACCCCACATTCGAGATGCCAAAACAAAAAAATAAGTGTGGGATAAATTGAGCACAATATATGAGGCCAAGAACAAGAATGTTATACTAAATTTGCAGAGTCATTTACATACACTAAAGTTCAAATAAAATGGAAAAATTGAATCTTTCTTAAGAAGAGTTACAGAATTGAGGGCTTCACTTCTAGCCCTAGGAGAACTAGTCACAGATGATGCTTTCGTTCCCATTGTTCTGAGAGTACTCGCCTCTTCTTACCATATTTTTGTCACAACACTAAACGTGTCAGATATGACAGTTGGTTTTGACAAACTGGTAAACCTATTGCAATAAGAGGAAGCAATGCATAATAAGGATGATGAAGAGGAGCAGGCACTGTCTTCACATCAAAAATGGAAAGGCAAAGGTAAATGAAAACCTAATTCCTATCAGAAGTCCCAAAATCAAAATTAGTATCAAGGGGATAGACAATAGAAGAAGCAATGTCCTATCTATAAAAGAGGACATAACCTACAAGATTGTTGGTATGATACTTACAAGAAAGGTTCATCCAGAAACTCTGGACCTCAACAACAACAATCTTACAATGGACATTCTAAAAACAATCACGGGTAGAAAAAGGGGAACTGGAAAAGAAGACCCCACCAGTAAGGTAATATTGTTGAGCAACAAGAACAGTCAGACAATGAAGACTTCTTGTTCACTGCTCGATCAAGTGAACCATCCATGTCATCTAGTGATGTCTGGTATGTTGATTCGGGAGCCACTCGACACATGACCAGCCACAAAGACTGGTTTATTTCGATGAGATATAGGCCATCGAAAAATCATGTTTCATTGGGAGATGATTATTCATATACAGTTCAGGGGATTGGGAACATTTCTCTACCCCTTGGTTCATGTAAATGCAGACTATCAGATGTCCTATATGTCCCTGAGTTGAAAAAGAATCTTCTTTCAGTTAGTCAACTCCTTGATCACAACCTAGAAATTGACTTTGATAGTCAATTCGGAAAGAAAATGTGTTTGATTCGAGAAAAATTAGGAGGCTCAAAAATAATTGCAAAAGCCTCCAATGTGGGATGCATGTTCCAACTTGATTTTGTTCATAGTGACGATCAAGCTCATGGCTAAGAACTCCACCTCAACATGGTTTTGGCATTGGATATTTGGTCATGTAAGTTTCAAATATCTCGAAAGACTTCACCGGTGTAATATGGTACATGGGCTACCATCTATTCAGAAGGATACAAACAAGTGTCCTCACTGCCTAGCAAGAAAACAAGACACAGAGCTTCATTCCAAAGGAGTACATTTTGAGCTCATGGTAAACTTGACCTAGTTCATACCAATTTTTTACAGTCCGATGTAGCCAATTCATTCCAGGTTCCAGTACTTCATGCTTTGTGTTGATGACTATTCAAGAAAAATGTGGATTTTTTGTCTTCACAAGAAAAGTGAAGCATTTGAAACCTTCAAAAAGTTCAAAGTAGCAGTTGAGAAAGAAACTGGTCATCACATCAGACCTCTCCACTCAGATCGAGGGGGGGAATTCACTAGTGATGAGTTCAAAGACTACCTACAAACTCACGAGATTCGTCGACAAATGCCTCCTCCACACACACTGCAGCGAAATGGTGTTGTTGAGAGAAGAAATCGTACTATCATGGAAATGGTGTGATGCATGATCGATGATTATGAACTTACAAAGACATTCTAGGAAGAAGTAACAAAGACAACAGTGTATTTTTTGAACAGAGCACCCACAACTGCCCTTGATGGAATAAAACCACAAGAAGCATGGTTAAAACGGAAACCATCCATTGCACACCTAAGAGTATTCGGGTGCAAAGCAAGCATGCACATACCCAAACAGAACAGAAATAAATTGGACATGAAGTCACAGAAACTCATCTTCATTGGGTATAGTGAAGAGACTCTTGGGTATGGATTGATGGATCCTAAGACTAGAAATGTCTACACCAACAGAGATGTTGAGTTTTTTTAGAAGAAGGAAGCAGAGACTCCTCCTCCAAACTCACAAGATGTATATTTTTCACCTGTTGTAAAAAATTGAAGCTGATTTTCCCCCAGAAGATGAAAGTAATAATGGGGATGATGGTGTTGATCAGATAGAACCACGACCCATGGGAACAATTTAGCGTATTCCTAAATGGTTGACAAGTACATTACGAGATGCAAGAATGGATGCTCCACTGGATACATCCACCCCTGGACCACAGACTCATAGTAAAGCAAGGGAAGAAGTTAACTTTGCTTTGATGAGTAGAGTTATTAAATCAGATGAGCCCTCTACAGTCTAGTAAGCCCTACAGTAAAAATCTTGGAAAGATGTCATGGATTCTGAATATCAATCAGTGATGAAGAATAACACTTGGCAGCTTGTCGATCTTCCACCAGGGAAGAAACCAATTGGATGCAGATGGATATTTAAAACAAAGTACAAAGAAAATGGGATAGTGGAGAAGTATAAAGCAAGACTTGTAGCAAAGTGGTATGCACAAAAAGAAGGCATTGAATATGAGAAGACATTTTCTCCCACAGCTAAGATCAAAACAATCAGGATGATCTTTTCTCTAGCTACTTAGTTTGGATGGAAAGTCCACCAAATGGACGTAAAAAGTGCCTTCCTAAACAGTGATTTACAAGAATAAGTTTACATGACTCAACCTTAGGGATATGTAGTACTTGGTCAAGAAGCAAAGGTATGTAGACTCAGGAAATCTCTGCGTGGCCTCAAACAGGCACCCCGAGCATGGTACATCAAGATTGATGAGCATCTCGTACAACATGGATTTGTTAAAAATCCATACGATCCCAATCTCTACCTCAAAAATAAAAGGGGGGAGATGGTGATTGTTGTTGTCTATGTCAATGATCTAGTCATCACTAGCAGTTCAGTAAGGATGATCGATGCACGAAGAAAGATCTTAATCAGTCGTTCGATATGACTGATCTCGGGCTGATGCATTACCGTCTTGGATTGGAAGTATGGTAGAAAGAGAATCATATTTTTGTTTCTCAGATGAAATATACCAAGACAACGCTCGAGAAGTTTAGGATGATGGATTGCACACTAATTGCTACACCTATGGAGAACAGATTAGAGTTATCTCGTTCAGATCCATCTCCTGAGGTAAGTGCCACTCTCTATCGGCAATTGATTGGGAGTCTCATTTACCTAACCTACACTAGACCAGATATCAGCTTTGCAGTAAGCTATCTATCTAGGTTCATGTAGGAACCCAAAGTTTTTCATTGGAAAGCAGCAAGGTGCATTTTAAGATATCTCAAAGGATCAGTGGATCTTGGTCTAGAATACAAGAATAATGACAACTCCTTCTTGACTGTATATTCATATTCAGATCATGTAGGTAACATTGATGATAGAAAATCCACTTCTGTATTTGTAGTCTTTATGGGATATGGACCAATATCATGGGGAAGTAAGAAACAACACTTCATTTCTCTCTCTTCCACAGAAGTTGAGTATCATTCTACAAGAGAAGTTGTTTATGAATCGATTTGGCTATGTATCATACTAGAAGGACTTAGAATACCACAGGACAAACCAACCACCATGTATGTTGACAATGAAGGTGTTCTCAAAATTGTTCACAATCTAGTGTTTCATGAGAGAACAAAGCACATTGAGGTACAGGTTCATTTCATACATGAGCATGTGTTGAAACAAAACATATACCTTCAATTTTGTCCAACAAATGAACAACGAGCAGCTATCTACACAAAGTCACTTGCACGTGACAAGTTCAAGCTGTTCAGGGAGTTCTTCTCCTCATCCCTTTAGACGATGCACAATTAAGGGGGGGGATGTTAGGATAAAATATTATTATTATCATAATTAATTATGCATTGCATATTAATAAATTTATTAGTTATTGTTTTATGGTTATATTTAATTATAACCATCCTTTTATTTGTATTTGAATATTACGGGAGTAGTTATATTGTTTTTAATAGTATATTTGTAATTATTCATTTGTGCTTCCCAGATGTTATTGGAAGCTTATGTAATTTGGAATATGGTTACACCTGTGCAACTTAGTTTCTTGTTTGTATTTGGCTGTGCAATATCTATAAATATTGCAGCCCATTCTTTGTAATGGTTGTTGATTTCACATTAATATATTTCACAGGCTACCATCCCTATTTTGTGAAATTACACGACTCAAGTTAACTAACATGTTCTCCATATTATAGAATCATTAACACCTTTGAAACACATCTTTGAACATGTTAGACCATATAATAACTTTGGATAATATTTGGAGCTCACACACAGCACCTAATTGCATGACCATGCATCAAACCATGTTATATGCACTAGGAAACCATGCTACTTCACCAAAACAACACACGTTAACACCAAGACACTTCACTACCAATCAACCTTCAATCTTCTTGATGAATTACACATCATGCAAAAATCTACTCCACCTAGACACCCTTTTCCATCAACTCCACTTAACATCAATGAAAACATCACTTGACACAATTTCCAACAATATCCCCCTTTGTTATTGATGACAACCATCTTTAGAAACATTGATGGAAACCAAATATGCAAGCACCTTAAGGACATTCTTTTCTTTTCCTGAGTACACTCTCCTCCTTTGAAATTTATGAAAAAATATACCATAACAACTTGACATGAAAAAAATCAACAAAAATGCACTCAAATGTACTTGCAAGCTCCCCTTGGATTGTACTCACTCTTTTGAATTCAAATGATACAGATGATCCATGGACTTGTAATTCAATCATGTTCACTACCCCCCCTAAAAAAATACATACCATTTTTGGTCATTATTTCCAGCTATGAAACTAACTCCCCCTTTGATCATGCTCTCTATCACCTTGGAGACCTTGTGGAGTAGGTATATCTTCTTAAGCTAAACATACCTTCCTATCATTCAATCATCTTCTCAGTCCTTAAAATCATCATCTTGCCACTTTTCAAACCTAACAGGCCTTCAACATTCATATTGTATTGAAATATCTTTTCATCAACTGACACTCACTTCTTGGTCATCTCAGATCTGCCAAAAATAAACTATCTTCATACTCAGATCAAATATACAAATACATGCTTACCTAGATTTTGGTCCTTCATGAAGCATAATTTCTATCAAACCTTCAATCATCCTAAACATTTGATCATCAACACTCATGGAAACATGAGACACATTTATTCAACCGTGAGACTGTATTAGCATTTATTTTCTACATCAAACAAGTAGAATCAAAATTGATATGTATACCTTGTTTCATTTCTAGTCCTAACAACATTGTTTCCAGATCTAAGCTCAAAATTTAGAGAAATGTTTCTTCTTCAAGAATCATCCTTATTATGCTTTCACTAGATCTTATTGAAGAGTATTATCTTGTATCCTTACAAGAACAGGGAAACATACCTTCAATTTCCTTTCGCAAGCCTAAAACAGGCCTCAAAAGACAGTCTAAAGCATAGAGAACATGCTTAAAATGTCAATCAATGTTGCAAGCAATCAAACTTCATTTAGGAGCATGTGATTTCATCATTATACCATGAAATGAATGAAAAATTACCTTATTTGTCATTTTGTAACTCAACTTTGACCTTGTATCACATCTTCATGGGTATAACAAAACAAACCAAGTCACTAAATTTTCTTGTTCTGACTATTTCAACTTCTAAGACTTCATAAATCTTTAGGATCACTACACAAGACATTATAGCACTATGGAAAAACCTTATGAATGATACAATCATACCTTGTAACTTTTTTAGCTCTTATTTTATTGCAACATGAATTATGGACATCCTTATGTAGACACCAAAATTGGGTCACACTCCCCTTGGTCCTCTTTCGAATAACCAACTTGAACACATTCACCTAGCCATGACCCTTATACCCCACATTAATATTAATTTAATTATTTACAATTAAATTAATACCCATCCTCATCCCATTTATTAATTTAATTACTTTAATTAAATGGATGCACACCTCACCTAGCCACCTCACCTAGACACCTCACCATAGACCTATTCATAGCATGTTTCCATAAATGAATAAGATTTAGTTCAACCCTAAAAATAAATACATATTATTCCTCTAACCACCTTCCCACTCATAAAAACATAACATCCATTCTGATCCATGAATAATTGGATAGACCTGACCCAAATGAAGCAAGATCTGTCAATTTTAGTAAACCTAGAGAATCCCACCTTAACCAGCATCAGTCATCCCTAAACTGATGTCGATCAACCAGGAACCATCGTCGGTTACCATATAACTATTTTGTAACCTTGTTTAAGAGGTTGGCCACATTCTCAAATTTTGGGGAGCAAAAGGAGACCTGCATGCAAGCAATAACTAGAGCTCTTTCACACATTCAAATAGTCATAGTCAACATTAAGATAGATCTAGAGGTATTGCTCTCACGGTAGAATTCTAGGAAACACCACTGTGGCACCAAGCTCCATCACACCGATCAATCATCACCACCACCTATCCATTGGACATGCAACATTAGTAAGTATGTTTATCACTTGTGTTATTTCATCCTTGTCCTTTTTTCAAGGTTTGTGTCATCTCTGTTGTCATTTTCTACTTGTATTCCCTTTGCCCCACTATTCCTCTTTCTATAAACTCTACCATTCCTCCACCCACATCATAAAACCATATATACCCGACCTCTACATATCTCTGAGTGTTCCTAAGATCCTCATATACCTCATCATACCCTATATCATCTTTTCCTGACCTTAGCTCCAACCCCACAACCAGATCTTATTGAATTTTATCATCTCACCTCCATCTACGCCGGTTACCCATAAACCATCAGTGGTTATTCCTAACCATGGTTGGTCATACCCGATTGGTGCCAATCTCTGTGCCTTTCAACACTATGTAAACCAACAACCAACCTACCTACCAAAAACAACCCAAACACCTTACCCAACCCTGTTAAGATGTTTTTTGTGACCTGTAGACCACTTGAACAACCTGTAACCTGACCTGAAGACCTTGACCTGCATATTTTTTAGTATTTAATTGGATTTACACTGATAGTGATATGAGGTACCCAAATCAAAATACTAGCACTAGATTCATTTATGTACGTATTTCAGTTATCTCATATTTATTTTATAAAAACAATGGATTGACATCCCTCTAGGAAGTATCACACATCCTAGATCTAGCATACGCTAGGTAGTCCACTATCATATATTATTTAACTCTTCTTTGGTGGTCTTGTTTTCTATTTCAGGTAGTTCCTCCTAGCCAAAAGGAATCTCTCACAGTCAGCATCAGATCAAGAGGTCAGAACATGCACATAAACTTCAAACCAACCATCATAACAGGTATTCCTCCTTAACCCACACCCTTATCTATTTTGTCACATTCAAAATGTAAATAAAATGGTGAAACACCTTCAAACCTACAAACACTATGCTCTTAATGTACTTTTACCTGGATGCATAAAACCTACAAACCTAGAATCTTTATGATATGTTAGAAAACACTTCTCTACTATTTTCTAGACCTGTCCTTCAAACTTAGAATGCTTAGCCATAAGATGACTTCACAATTCCATCAATATATACTCAAATTCTTAAGTTGACTTACTTCCCTGTTAGATCTTCAAGCATCTTTACTGTCATGGTGCACTTACAGTTCCACATTTTTCTTCACCAACTCCACATATGAAGTTCAATCAAAAATTTATTATGTTCACCATGGGATATATACTTCCTTCTTAGCACTACTTGACTCAAAACACTATTAGATAAATCTTCAAACAAAGAGAAGACATAACGTATATTTTCTTTGTACTCATGTTGTTAGGCCTCCTTGAAACATTCAAACTTTTGTTATGATTTGGTAGCACACTTCTACAACATGGCCTTGGAATCACAACTCTTATATCAAATTTTTAGTTCATGTATAGCTTCTCTTCTTGAAAAAAACTTGTAGAGACTACATACCTTTTCTTCATACATTATTGTGACATTCTTGATCCTTTATGCTTCATGAAATGATGAACAAACCTAGATATTTTCCCTAAATAATGTCAATTTTCATATGTAAGCAACTTAAGACTCCAACACACCTTCAATCTATTCCAACACCTTACCATCTTGTTGAGATCAACTATCAAGCCTTCCTCGTAGTCTCCATATAGTCCAAATATTGTTATCAAGTGCATTGTGAAACTCCATGATGTTTATCATGCTTCAACACAACTTTTATGAATGAAAGAGCACAAAGAAACTATTTTGATAATTTTCTCTTTTGAAACATTTTGCTAGTTGTTTTAACACAGTTCTTCATACCATTATGACACCAATAAATACTACCTACCTATTTGGGTTAAATCATCTTTAACATATCTCCTTAACAACACCCATATCTTCAAGTAAACATTCATATACTTTTTTCTTCTCATTCTTTCCTTCTCATTGACTTGATCAATACTAACCTTCTAGATTTCTTATCAGATCACACATATAATTCTCTAATTGATGAATTTTTTCATGAATCCTAATGAAGTCATCCTATGCTTTTTAGGGAACTAAAACAATATGAAATCCTCATAAGATTCCAAAATCACCATGTCCTTATCATCTTTCTTGTAGTTATCCTTTGATGTTTTATTTCTCTTCTTTGACATGTTAGGCTTGATGATTGCATCAACCTTCCCTTCTTCTAGAAATTGGAAAAATGTCAAACACATATGGTTATCTTAAATGTTTGGCTTGTTCGTAATCATGACATACATCCATTTTTGACTTGATGACTAATTAGCATTAGGCATGTCTAATTTAGTTCATCCTAATCAACATATTTCGGCATAATTTTTACAAACACTTCATCTTTTTTGGTAGATGGATATAAACTATGCAACACTGGTTTTTGTTTTTCTTCCTTCTTGATGTTTTTGTGTAAGTGTTTCTACAATTTTAACCAAATTTAAAGCAAGAAAGCTACCACCTAGAAATAGCTTCCTAACCTAGCTAAAAAATGAGAAATATGCACCATCACGATGAAGAAATGAGCAAGTCCTACCCTTAACATTAATAACTTTGAATTAATCAAAACATAATGTAAATTAATGAACTCTATTCCCCTTAATTTCCTAATTAAACATTTAAAATGAACCTAAGTAGTCCAAATGGAAATCAAATCATATTTTCTTGCTTTGATCCTTCAATGGATGCTTGGGTGTGAGGCTTAGCTCTTCAAGAATGGAGGATGGAGGGCTCAAGAATGACAAAAGGATATTAGTATGAGTCCAAATGGAAATCAAATCATATTTTCTTGCTTTGATCCTTCAATGGATGCTTGGGTGTGAGGCTTAGCTCTTCAAGAATGGAGGATGGAGGGCTCAAGAATGACAAAAGGATATTAGTATGAAACTATGTGCTTACTTTTGTCTCTTGAGAGATTTAGGTGTAAGTGTAGAAGTAGATGGAGGGTTGTTTATATAGCCCAAAGGATAAAGGATTCAACACATCCTCATGAATGTAGGACTAATGGAGATGTAGAGTTAGTTATGGATAAGGGGGGTTTAGATGGGGTTGAGTTAGCTTTAGGAGGGTTTATTTTGTCATAAAGTGGCTCATGTGGATAAAGGGGGTGTATTAATTAATCAAGATGATTAATTAATACATGTGCAAGCTTTTATAAGGTTTTAGATGAATTTTAGTGTGACTTGGACAATTAGGAGGGAATTAAACCAATTAAATAGTGATTTATAGATTTAATGAGAAGGGAGGATAATTAATTAATAATAATTAATTAGACTAGATAGAAGGTGTTGATTAACGAAGGGTCATTAATTAGGGTATGTGTTGGATAGGTGACTTAATTAATTAACTTAATGTAATCAATTAACGACAATGGAAGAGAAGATGAGTGCTATTGACAATATGTCATCAATTTGTGGGAAAGGAGATAATTAGCGCAATTTAAGTATTTAAATTGCTCAGGCGTAATTATAGGTGTCTACAATGTTTAAAACTAATTTTGTTATAGGGGTCCATGAAAAGTGTTTGTGCGCAACGAAATAGCACCAGGCAACAAAAGTGCCTCAAAGTACAGACGAAACATGTAGCTAGCTTTGTGAATGGTTGTTAATCTGGTGACCACGAGTCATATTAATTGGGGAAGATGTGAGACAAACCAATAGGATATGGAGAAAATACCATGCGCAAGACACAAGTTTCAGCCTAAATAAGCAAGTTACCATTTTTTTAGGGTTTTTTACTTTTCCAGATTTTATATATATATATTGTTTTTAGTGCTTTTTATTTTCAAACCATGGTGAATGGTAGAAGAAAATAGAAGAATAAAGAGAAGGGCCTAGGGGTAACAGAAAGTGCCCTAGGTGGAAGAAAGGAGAAACAAATGACAAATAATGTCCTTATTGAGTGGAAAAATTAAGGATATATATATATTTTAAATATTTACGAGAGTGTGAAGAAGAATAAAAATCACCAGGGAGCAATAAAATTTCCCTAGGGAGAAGAAAGGGGTATCGGATAGCAAAAAATTCCCCAAGACGGTGAAAAATAAGAGAAAAATAATAATTTAATAAAAATAATTATTCCACAGTGAATAGAGGAGAAAACGGTGATCGAAATGGGCCTCCCGGCCTTCCTGACGGTGAAAAATAGGTTAATATACCCCACAACGGGGGGTAAAAACATTGCAACCAATTCATTTTAACTGATCAGTTTAGAAATTTTACTGTGAGGCTCTGACACTGAGGAGAACCATGGTGATCACACGAGACTGATTGAGGTGCGCAGATGCAGTCTGGGGGTACTAGCGGCATGCGGACGATGGCCCCTTTGTGAGTATCAAACCCTTGCTCGTCAATTTTTGTCATTAATGCACATTAATTTTAGCTTTTAGCTGTAGGAAAATGTGTAGGCACACCTGAGCGCAAGCACATGTGTTGGATAGGCCACGCAGGCATCATTTTGGGGCCACAAGCATCTTTTTAGGGGTGCATGCACCAACAACAGATAAACTCACATGCGTTGGCATAGACTGCACACACCCACACACATGTGCACACACAAGCACATGTGCACGCACGTGCACACATGGGAAATGGGGTGCACACATGAAAAGCATGGCATAGGTACTAATAGTGCAAGCAAACACACGTGGGCATACGCGCACAAGCACAAGCACCCCATGTGTGGCGCACACGCCAAAAATGGTGTGAAAGTGCCAGAAATAGGGTGCAAGCACCAAAAAACACATGCGTGCAAGTGCAGGAACCAAAAATGTGGCGCACACACCAAAAAGGGTGCACAGGTGCCCTAGACAAGTGGAAAAAGATATGAAAGTGTCCAAAAACATGACACTTAGAAGAATTTTAAAAATTTTTGGGTTAACACCAAAAGATGAGATAGATTTTTAGAAGAAATTCTAGGAACCGATGAGTGGCGTGTTATTTTGTAGAGATGACTACCAGTTTTGCAGATGCGAGAGTGACATACCCAGATTGCAGAGCTAGAGGGTAGTATACATCGGCTCAACCGATGAGCTATGGTGATACTGCTTGAGGTGGTAGAGCTAGGCCCCGTGGCTCAGATGCCCTCTATTGTACTAGACCATGGTCTTTTGACTGCGCTAGCCGAGCGATGGCATAGTGAGAGTCAGTGTTTTAGACTGCCCACAGGAGAGTTGACTGTGACTATTGAGGACATTTGGTGGATTCTTTGTGTGCCCATGATTGGCACCTTGATTGAGTACAACTCTGATGTAGGGTTGATTAGAATAGCTTGCAATGCCCTATTTGGTGTTGACGATATCCCACATGACAGGATGACTATAGCATTGCATGAGTGCATCTCTGACACCACCTTGCATTGAGGGGCTCTCTACATCATGGCTCTTATCAATGGGTCCCTACTTACTAATAAGATAGGGAATTCATTACTGAGAGGATTACTACCATTGGTTCATAGTATCTATAGTGGCAAGAGATATTGCTAGGGGCAGTGTATACTGGCCCACTTATATTGGGATTTGCACTTGATTACATACCACAGTCAGAAGACCGTGGGTCTAGCATCCCTATTATAGATATGGTCAGGGGATCATATCACAATTTAATTCCCTATGGGCCCTTTTTGTGTCCAAGATCCTGAGGAGCCATCATACATGGCTTGGGTAGCAGTTGGTGGAGATGTACGCGGCCATCTTGGTAGCCTATTCAAATATAGGAGGGATTTTGACGAGATGGTTGAGATAGACGTCATTTGGCATCTATACAGGAATTTCTAGTGGCCAGAGGATGCCACAGAGCTCAGCGTGTGCCTAGTGGAGCACTTTCTTATTGGCAGCCGCAACTATATCATGGAGCTATATTGAGTGGACAGGTGCCAACGGTAGCTTGGCAAGGTACAAGGGGTCCCTCAGCCAGATATCTGGTAGAGAGGTAGACCATGGGGTCTCGTATACTAGTGGACCAAGCTAGGGTGAGTTTCACACAGGTGGTACCCTAGGTATAAGGCCCATTATGATAGGTGAGAGATCTTGAGACCACAGCTGACTATGTAGCTCAGTATGCCATAATATTACCTCAGCGTCTCACCATTCCAGAGGAGGCTTGGGTAGCAGGAATTCACCCGCCTGTAGAGATATGGCATGGGAAAGAGCACAAGGTGAGGGTAGTAGCACAGGGGCCAGACCCAGAGGATCCCTTTGATGGTATCCCACATGATGGACAGGGTGCCTCACAGGCACAGGGACCAAGGCCATAGGGTCTAGTACAGGCATTAGTGCAGCCACCCAGAGGCAGATTCTTTAAGCAGGGACAGTATTCTAGAGCACCTCAGGGACCAGTCCTTGAGGCACACATAGCCTCCCAGCCAGTGGCACAGGTAGTCACAGTACAGGTGTAGTTACAGCAAGCCATAGCTAAGAGAGACGCGGCCAGAGTAGAGAGAGATGAGGCTCGAGGCTGGTGTGTGACTATTGTAGTAAAGAGAGACAGGGTCCTAGCTCACATTGTTACTTTACTTTCAGAGCATGATCAGGCTCGGGCCCAGGCTGGCCCAGGAGATGATAGAGTAGCATGGCGGAGCCAGATCTGAGAGACAATGACAAAAGAGGCTTAGATATTAAGCCTTCTTCATCAGTCCCAGTCACAGGTGCGGATGGTTGTTGCACAGAGAGATCATGTGTACACATGATCACATGCACTATTAGCAAAGAGGGACCAAGCCCGCACCAAGATGTAGGCCATGACTACAGAGAGAGACCGAGAGGTTGCTACTTCTAGATAGGTCGAGGAAGACTTGTGCCAAGTCACAGGTAAGTGAGATACTACCCTTCAGGCAGCACTCGCCTCCAGAGATTCGGACCTAATACGCTACGCCACTAGGCTTGGTTGTGAGGCCCTATTTTACAGGACTACTTACTATAGGGTAGTGCCTCCAGAGTAGTGAGTAGCACTGTCACAGCTGTCGGGGTCGAGTGCATCAGGCTCTCAATCACGGAGATCAGGCTATTCTATTGGATCAGTGAGGTAGCCTCTACCAGAGCAGCCAGCCAGACCAGCGCCATCCCAGCCTCCAGTGTTTTGGCATCCAGAGGATAGATGTGGGAGCCTCGGCGAGGGCAAGAGCTGTAGTTGAGATATATAGTTTTTTTTATACAGATTCTTTATATGTATTCCTCTTATGAAGGCCAATTTTTGATGTACAACCTTGTATATATGTATTTTGATGATGCCTCATGATGAAGGCTTGATTCTTTCAGATACATGCCCCTTTTTGATGGCATTGTGTATCAATGATGTATTGTATTGAGTACCTATCTATAAATTGTATGTATCTGTACAGATATTTTTGATGTATCATCTTTGTACGCCTCAGCTAAAGGCATTTTTGATATAGATGTATATTAACACACATGTATATATATATGAGGATTACTTTGTTTTGGCTCAGATACACATGGTTATGAGATTATGCATTTTATTGTTTTTGTGTCCTGATGCATGTGACACGAGTGGGATAATTCTATGATGTGAAATACCCTTTTCAGAAATAACTCTATGTTTATTCTCATTACATGTTCCGTTTGTTTGATTCCAAAATTATGGATGTGTTGTGACACGAGTGGGCATATTTTGATTTTCATTACACGTTGCGTGCTTTGATTCAGCACTTATGGATGTGTTATCTAATTTTTTACTTTGTATGTATCTGATTTCGATGTTTGATGTATACTTGTACGATGGATGTTAGATGATAGATCCTTAGATGATATCAAATGTATTGCTCATGTGTTATTGTAGATGTATATGGATGGGATGATATGATTATATTGGTGTAGGGGGGATAAATTTTTGATTATGTGCAACCCCTCTTGTCCCCATTGATGATACGATATGTGATGATTAGCTTAGCATACATGCATGATGTATAACTTAGCATTTTTTTTATATATGATGTATAGATGATGTTAGATGCAATGATAATCATGGTAATATGATGTGAATGATAACAAAAATAGCACATGTAATAAAAAGAACCAGATTCTAAAAAACAACACCAGGAATTAATGTAATACACCATGATTCACCATGCTTTATTAACAAGTAACAAACACAACCAAATACTTTAAGAAAGAACATAATGAAGTAACACATTACATCATGATTTCCCAATATTCATTAGCATGCAAAAACATACCGCAATATGCACAAGCAAGAATAAATATAATCTAAGTAAGAAAATATGAATCCTAACAAAGTATGCCCAAGCAACAAACAACCCAAAATCAAGAATACAAAACAACTATACAAGCAATGAGCAAAGAAAGGAACAAGATAATGCAAGTAAATATTTTTGTGTAAGGTTTGTTTTCATGCACCAATTTTCTATTGTTTAGGTTTATGTGAAACAATATTCTATTGTTTTTGGTGTTTTTTGTGAAACAATTTTCTATTATTTTTGGTGTTTTCTAACGGTTTTCCATAGCTATGTGTAGGTAACCAAGAAAACATGGATGCCCCCAGCATTAGATGGGGAATATACAAGGGCAGAAGCCACACATTTATGAACAAGAGGGTGAAGTTGTTGAGATTCCCCCAAAGTAAGATAGGAAATAGTGAAGACCATACCCCTCACAGACAAATAATAGAAGGCAAAGCTGGATCAAGGCTGGATAGGATGTTGTGCATAGGGAATCTCGAAGGCAGAACTAGGTCTAGGCCAAAGACAACTACCCTCCTAATACATAATGCTTGTGAACAACGAATTCTCCTGAGGCACCAGAAACTGGTTTTCACCCAAGGACTTGTCCAAAGTGCCATAATTGTGTGGTTTTCACTAGTGGATGACCTATTTTCTATTTTTATTTTTTTGATTTTTTGATTTTTTTGATTTAATTTTTATTTTTAACTTCCTTGCGCCATGTTTAAGCATAGAACCGCTTAAGATGCATGGCATTCATGGGCTCTCGGAGCTCTTCACCATTGGGGTGAGCCATTTTGTATGCCCCTATGCTGTACTTGACAACTATAACATAGGGTCCCAACTAATGTGGTTCAAACTTCCCTTTCTTTGCTTGCTTTGCTCTAGTGTTGAACTGGTTTTCCTTCATGACTAAATCACCCACCTCAAACTGACGAGGGATTATTCTCTTGTTGTAGTTTCTAGAGACTATATGTTGATACACTTTCAAGTGATTAAGAGTGCAAATGCGCCTCTCATCCAGTAGCTCTAACTTAGCTAGTATTGTCACTCGATAATCTTCATCCTTATCTAGGTAATCCTAAAGAGAAATTTGCAGGGATGGAAGTTCAATTTCTAAAGGGATGATATATTATATCCCAAACACTAGGGAATATGGTGTCACACCTGTAGGAGTGAAAATGGATGTTCGGTAAGCCTAAAGGGCTGGATGGATTTGTAGGTGCCAGTTTTGACCTATTTTGCTAACCATATTCTCCATTATCCTTACCAGAGTTTTGTTTGTTGCCTTAGCTTGTCCATTACCCTGAGGATAGTATGGCATGGACCATTTTAACCGAATTTGGAACTATTGGCAAAGGCATTTCATAGTTTTGTTCTTAAATGACTTCCCATTATCTGTAACAATGGCTGCGGAAATACCATATCGGAAAATGATGTGATTCATGATAAATTTAGAAATCTGTGTTCCTGTGACATAGGTTAAAGGGACTTCCTCCACCCATTTTGTAAAAATATTATGTAGCTATGATGATATGTGTATGACCATCAGATGAGGTAGGAGTAATTTTTCCTATTAAATCAAGTCCCCACTTGGAGAATGGCCATGGGGTAGTGATAGGTTGCAATGGTTGCGAAGGAGCATGAATTAAATCTCCATACTTTTGGCAAAGCAAACATTTTCTAACATAATTGCAACAATTAGTTTCCATGGTAGGCCAATAGTAACCTACTCTCAACATTTTCTTAACTAATACCATTACGTTTGTATGTGCTCCACATACCCCTTCATGCGCTTCTTTGATTGCCTAGATTGACTCCGTCACATCCAGAAAACGTAATAGATTCCCATCGTAGCCATGGTGATAAAGTGTACCTCCTAAAAGGGTGTAATGGGCTATTTGGTGAATCAAGCTTTACTTTTCATAACGGGAGATATCGGGGGGGAACGTGTTATCCTTAATATAGGTGAAGATGGGTTCGTACCACAGGGAATTGGGACCAACAACCTCACAAGCTAGGGAATATTTTGGCATGTCATACCCGGGCTGGCGTAGATTTTCTACAAAGAATGGCATATCATTATTCCCCGATGGAATACGAAGCATAGATCCTACCGTTGCCATGGCATCAACTGATCTATTTTGTGCTCATGGGATTTTCTCAAAGGTGATGCGCACAAAATACTCCTTTAGAATTTCCACTAACTTTTTGTAAGGTATGAGCTTGTCATCCTTAACCTTATATTCATCATTAACTTGTTTAATGATTAATTGTGAATCACCTATAACCTTGACATGATGAACATTCCACTTGATGGCTAACTTCATTCCTGCAATAAGTGCTTCATATTCTACAATTTTGTTTGTGTAAGGGAGGGCCAGGTGAAAAGCCTGTGGTATAGGATCACCAAAAGGAGTAATAAGGACCACTCTTGTAGTTGAACCATGAAACATAAAGGATCCATCAAAATGTATCTACCATATGATAGATTCTTCACTGTAGTGCAAGGAAGTATCTGGTAGATCCAGATTCAAAGGTTTTGTGCTTTGTAAAGGTGCTTCCACTAGTTGGTCTACAAGTACTTGTCCTTTAACCGATTTTTAATGGACAAATTCTATGTCAAACTCACTAAGTAGAATGATCCAATTAGCCATTCTACCTGTGAGGGAGGGTTTGGACAATAAATACTTGAGTGGGTCAACCTTTGATATGAGCTTGGTCTTAGTATTCAACAAGTAGTGGCGAAGTTTTTGAAAAGTAAAAACAATGGCCAAGCAAGCCTTTTCAATTTGAGGATAATTAAGCTCATAGGCGATGAGGGTGTGACTCAGATAGTACACCGCTTTCTCCTTATGGCCAAGGTCGTATTGGGTGAGTAGCACACCAATAGAAAATTGTGTAGCAAAAACATAGAGCAATAGTGGTTCCCCATGAGTGGGAGGCATGAGGACAGGTGGATTAGCCAAGTACTGTTTAAGCAAAGAAAAGGTTTGTTGTTGCTCAGGTCCCCAAATGAAAGTGACGTCCTTTTTAAGCAAGTGGGTGAATGAGTGACATTTATCTGCAATCTGGGAGATGAAGTGGCGAATGGCTTGAATTTTTCCCTGTAAACTGCGCAGTTACTTGATATTCTTAGGTGGAGGCATTTCATTGATAGTAGACACTTTAGCAGGGTCTACCTCAATACCTCGTCTTGACACAATGAATCCCAATAGTTTCCCTAATAGCACACCGAAGACATACTTCTTTGGATTCAACCTAACTTTGTATTCACGCAGGCATTCAAAGATACACCGTAAAATGACAAGATCATCCTCTCTTGTTTTGGACTTTCCCAGGATGTCATCTACGTAGTCTTCCATGATATCATGAATCATATCATGAAAAATTACTTTCATGGCCTGCTGGTAGGTAGCTCCTACATTCTTAAGGGTAAATGGCATCACCTAATAGCAAAAGGTGCCCCAAGGAGTCGTAAAACCTATTTTGTGTTGGTCTTCTTCAGCGATCTTAATATGATTATGTCCCAAAAATCTTTCCATGAGTGATAGTATCTCGTACCCTATTGTTGAGTCAACAATCATGTCAATGTTGGGTAGCAGAAAATCATCCTTAGGGAAAACTTTATTGATGTCCCTAAAATCCGTGAAGATTCGGATACCGATAGGTTTTTTCTGGATAGGAACAATGTTCGATATCCACTCATAATAATCAATTAGCTTGATGAATCCTACTACAAGAAATCTTTCCAACTCTTCTTTAACTAACAGGGACACTCTTGGGTACATCTTTTGGAGTTTCTATTTGATAGGCTTGGCATCTGCATGCACGACTAGGTTGTGCACGACCAAAGTTGGATCTAAGTCGGGCATGCCTTTGTAAGACCATGCAAACACATCAATAAACTCTCGTAGCAGCATAGTGAATGTCTTTTTTTCTCTAGCCGAGAATGATGCTCCCAATTTTACAATCTTGGGATCCTCTTCAGTACCAATATGGACGTCAAAGGTTTCTTCGACTAACAATTTTGATAAATTATCCATATGCGTAGGATCAGAGGTAGGTTGATATCTTCATCCAAGGATGTCTCCATGATATTTTCATCCTTGGCATGGTCACTTTGCTTGTCCTTTGATTTTCGTATTTGTTTGTCAGCCAGTGCCTCAAAGAGGTTTTCACTGTGTGACTTGGACTTCGATTTTTTGCCAAGGCTTTTCTTTAGAAATCTTGCCCTCACTTTTCTTTAAATTTTTCTGACCAAGAAGTTCAGCCTCCTCACCGAAGTAGGTACAAGTATCTAAGTTGATAAATAAACCTTTCTTGTGATCTCCAATGGGAATTGTATCACTTATTCCCATGAACTCTGTGATAGCCTCATTGTTATCGAATAAATCTAGTGGCACGTGACATTGTTGGTCCCATTCAACAAGGGAAGGGTATACAAGATCAGGGGTTGGTTTTGTGGGGGTTATGGTTAGGACAACATTGTTCATGAAAAGGTTTGTGGAGGCCAGATCCTCATATTGGCTACAATGGGAATCTGTATCATTGTCTAGATAGTCACAGCTATCCTCATGCTCAAAACAAGTAGCATCTTGATCATTGGGGTGTGCTCCATAAGGGTGAATCCCAATGCCATATCTTTCTATTTTTAAATGTGGAAGAGGGACTGGTTCTCTTTGTCCTTGTTCGTTCCTCCCACATCCTAGGCCTTTATAGCCCATGGAGTACATCATTCTGCTAGATTTTTCATATTCTGGGGTTCGATAACAGGATGGCTAAGTGTCCTCAGGGACCCAAGTTGTAGGTGGATCAAGCAATTTTTCCTCAGCTAACAAGCCTCTAGGTAAGAATGACCCAATAGTGTGTTCCTCTCTATGTCTTCTGAAGTGGTAGTTAGGTTGAACTCTAGTCTTGGGTGACAATGAGAGGTATGAAACCAAGAGCGCTTGTTGTACATTATACTCTCCACAGCCATATTCAAGGATTTTTATCTCTCATGAATCAAATGGATATGTTGAAGTAGACTCCCCATGAGCACAAGAACTAAGAGAATCTGAATCCACCCATGATTCCATGGCCTCAGATTGGAGAGGGACAGCTATATTTACGGAGGGACATGCATATGTACCCATTTGTGCAAAGCTATTAAGAGCTCTATAATGAGAAAAGGGCTTATAATCTCCTGGTATCGTAATAGTATGTCCCTCATGCTTCAAATTAATGCATTGATGAAATGTTGATGGAACGACCTACATGGCATGAATCCATGGTTGGCCTAGAAGCATGTTATATGGAAGTTCCAAGTCTAGGACATGAAACTTTATCTGATGGCAAGTGAGGCTCACCTCCATGGGCAGCGTGATGGTGCCTACTGACTCCCTTTCTACATTGTCATATGCAGTGATAGTAATGATATGGGACTCAAGATCTTCCTTTGTATGTCCTAATTGTTTGACCAACTTGAGCATCCAAATGTTCAACCTAGATCTGTTATCCACAAGCACTCGTTTGATTTTCCTGTGGGTGAAAGCTACCTCAATGTATAAGGGAATATTATGTGTAGGATTCTTAGTAGGGATCTCCCTATGGTTGAAAGTGAGATGCTCACTTGGTGTAATATTTTCCATCGGGGCCTGAAGGTATGCAAGATTGAATTCTAAAGGAACTCCCAACCCCTGAAGAGTTTGGTATAGAATTTCCTTATGCACATTAGATATCTTGAGAAGATCTAAGATCAAAATCTTAGCGAACGTATTTTCAAGTTGTTCTAAAAGGTTATATTTACCGGTTTGCGAGGTTGATAGAGAAGGTTCCTGGATCACGAGGTGGGCACGCCTTGTTACCGCAGCAAATTCCTTTCCCTTGATCCTGATGGTTTTGACATGGACATCAAGAGAGAGAATACATCTGATAAGTGAATCATAATGATTGTTATCTCTTTTGGTGTACAAGTAATTCATGGCTTTATAATTTTGGGATGAATCTCCCCAATCTAGCTTTGACTTTTCCATCTTATCATGCTCAGGGAATGGTTCTTTATAAATCCCCATTTTCTCGTTAGGTGTTTGTGTTTTTCTAGTGTTATCCACCTCTATCTCCCCATTGTCAATGAGGTCCTAAATATAATGGTAAAGCCACAGACATTTTTCTATCTTATGTCCTTTGACATAATGCATTTCATAATATTCATGCTCTTTGTACCATGAAGGTTTCAGAGCGTTGTCGTCAAATGGTTACATTGTAGGATAGGTCATCATGTGGGCTACATCCAACTGTTTAAGTGTGACTGACAATGGTTCATTGAGAGAGGTGAATGTTCTTCGTTTTGGTGGTGGTTGAATTGGGGCCTTGGTTAGTTTAAAGGGTTGACCAGTTTGGACCTTCTAAACATGTTTGGAATCAGTAATTCCTTCTCCCACCATATTTTTTTTTAATTAAATATCTTTGGCTTTTCCATGGGTTTGACATTTTGGTTTTCTTTAGATTGGGTTTTGAGGGTGCCTTTGGCAATGAGATATTTTTCTATCTGAATCCCTTTCTCGATAACCTCCTTAAAAGTGTGGAATCAATGCATTTGGAGGTGGAAAGCTATATCCCGGTTGAGATTGGGAACGAAAATAATGACCAGCTATTTTTCAGGGAAAGCACAAGGGAAGTGACTAGCTATCCCTCTCCACCATTGGAGGAAGTTGGTGAAAGTCTCATTAGGGTGTTTCTTAGTGCCACATAAGTCTTCCATGGTGACATCACTCTCTATGTTATACGAGAAGTGACACACGAATCTTTCCACCAATTCTGGCTAGGTGAAAATCGATCCTCGTGGTAAGAGCGTAAACCAATCCAAAGCTTGACCGCCGAGACTCTTGGGAAAAATTCTGATGAGGTAATTGTCACTATAAGACACCTCTTGACATGCCATGTAGAAATATTTAACATGATACCTTGGGTCTCCTTTCCCTTTATATTTATCGAACTTTGGCATATAAAATTTCTTTGGAAAGGGTTGAAGGGTCATTGTCTTGTCAAAAGGATAGGGGCATAATTCTTCCTATTGGTATTTCCTAATGCTCCCTATATTGCTCTCTTGTAAGCTCGTGAGCATCACTTTCATAGACTGCAATTCTTGTGCACACAATTGTTCTTTAGTGGGAGAAGTAGGGATGTAAACATGATGATACCCTATGTATTCTTCTCCTTTGTCTTCTCGATGGAGTTCATTGATCTTAACCTTAGGCCTCAACTTTTGAACGTTCTTGTTTGTGTATTTCTATACATGGGAAGTAAGCAAATCTAGTTTCCAACTTAGCTTACTAATTTGTTGTTGGATAGTGGCTTGGTTTGTGGCTTCCTCTTCTGAAGGTTCCTCCTCTTCGTATTATGGAGGTTCTTCACTTGTCTCATGTTCTATCTTGTTTCTTCATGGCACTTTGATAAAGGGTATTCTATGCCCTACCACTTTATCATTTCTTACGTAAGAGGTGGAAGCATGTCCGCCTGTTAAAATATCTTCCATATTGATAAGGGGATGTTCTTCCTCAGTATCATTATTTGCAAGTAGTATTGTTTCATTCTTGGTGGGAAATTTGGCCCCTAGTTCTATGATCCGTGCCAACACTCTATCTTTGTTTCTAAGAAGAAACTCATCTAGTAAAGTGGGTTCAAAATCAAGTTATGCATGTGGAGATTCTAATTCATTTCCACTATGATCGACCATCTCTTTTGTTTCCTTTTCTACAGAAAAAAGTGGTCCTAGGTCATGTCCAATGAAGGGGTTAGACCCTTGTCTATTAGAGGTTTCCCAAGCTTGCACTTGTTGTTCCTTATATGTCTATTTCTTTAACCCTAGATTTTTTTTAGGATCCATGTTTTTGTGATAGTCTCACTAGGGTAAGTTGTAAATGTGCTCAAATCTTAGTGACCACCCCTAAGTGAAATGAAAGATGTATCTGCTAAGAGTATGAATAAATCAAAAATGTAAGAATACCAATGTAATAGAGTGATAAATCACCTGTGATACAAGTGTTTGGTATCAAAATATGTTTAAATGAAGTTCCTCCTAGACTACATTTTAAAAAGTAGTTTCACATTGTAAGATGATTAACAAGATGTCTTCACTTATGCCAAGTTCAAGGGAATGAACAAAAACATAAGTAATACAAGAAGTCAATGCGACCTCCCAATTAAGATATATGATGAGTGAGCTCAAACTCGATTAAGACCTATATCTCAAAAATTTCCAATTACAATTTGTGAATGACACAATAATATCACCAAGATATGTTAACCCACTTTGCGAGAAAGTGAAGTATTGCTATCAAGATGTTATTGATATAACATGTGCAAATGGTAACACCTAACACTCTTTGAAATCAAGGTAATAATAGAACCAAACTAAAAATATCAAAGTATAGCTAGGAATAGTTAAAAATGTGTGCAGCGTAACCGTAGAATATAGGTATTTATGTCGAGTTTATAAGAAACAAGACGTAAATATCGAAATTATAGTGATACAATACAAACAAGCTAACTCTTCTAAGGAGGTCCGTGGTGATGAACCACGCCTAACTACAATGACAATCTTAACATGGGTATCAAGATCACAATGGCTACAAATGATGTGAATATGCCTCCACACACTTTAGAAGTTTAACTTACCCAGCCGCAAACATGGATGGGTGTAAACGGACATAAAAGTGACAGAAACAGTCGATTGGTAACACAAAGGTAGTCAACCTTCTTCAGATCAACAAAGTGTCAAAATAATGTGAAGGAATCAAATCAAAAAAGGATGAAAAATGCTGGTTTCACTTTAGCAGAGTTTCACCTTGCCCTAAGGCAAGTAAAAACTAGGTGAAAGTAACGCGTCACACGTTTCTCAATGAAAATATGGTTCACAACTCAACACTATTTTAGAATGGTCAAAGTGGGATCCTGGCCAAAGTATATCTTCCTAGGTGGTTCTCTCATCCTAGTTGCTCCAAAGATTATCCACGAGCAGGATGATTTACCCCAAAAGTCGCAATGACTAGTTTGAGAGTATCTCAACTTTGCCCCCTTTAAGCACAGTGGGAAATAAATGTGTCCAATTGTGTACTTAAAAGGGTCATGTAGGGACAAATTGTAACTCTATCTTACAAAGGTTTTACTAGTCAGATAGGTAGTGTAGAGAACTTCCCATTTCATCCATAAGGTTCCCTCTTGTGTGGACTACTTTGGGATTCCTGGAACCACCCCCATTGTTGTAGCTTAAGGCGTTATGCCAAAGGGGTTATGTTCCAGTTGAGCGGAGAGGGACGTAACCTTTTCTGAAACCTGCAATACAGTGTTTTGAATATGTTGTTAGTTTTATCTTTTTTAATTAGATGTGGTTTTCTCGAACACCGTTTGGTAACTTGTATAACAACTATATTAGTAGTCTTTTGACTTTTGTTTCGATTCCTCTGTTCTTTGACAAGCGATGGTGTTTTGGTCATGTATGATTATTTTTAGTAATTTTCCATCAAAAGAGAAGGCATCATTTCTGATTCTTCAGATCATCCGAGGACGCAAGAGAAGAGCATAAGTGATTGTGTTAAAAAATCCAAAAGATATCAAATGAAAAAAAATAAATTTAATTCAACTATGCCAAAGTAACCAATTCCATCTCAAATACTCTTAGCAACCTCAAAGCATAAAAAAACTCAAGAATCGTTTCTGATTCCAAAGATCACCCTAAGGGACACGAGGGAAGAGCATACACAATCTTAATCGTATAATTAAACAATGCAAAAAATTACCTAATCAAATACAAACATGTAAAAAAAATCTGCAAAGACAAATATATGATTAGATAAACCTGAAAGAATGTTAGCACATCAACACTTTAATTTCAAAAATGCAAAAAGACACCTGTGCCCCTTTTTCAGCACCTGTGCATGGGTTAGGGTGTATGTGCCACTAAACATTGTTTTCGGCTCATAGTGTACCTGCACCACCACAGAGATGTGTGTGCCACGAAAACAGTGCCTTTGCCACTCTGTGGATTTTTTGAATTTATCAAGCACCTGTGCCACCAAAGAGGTGTGTGTGTGTGCCACAAAAATAGCATATGTGTTACTCTAGGAAAAATAGATAGAACAACCGCATTACTAGAAAAATGTGCCTGCGCCACTAAAACAGTATGTGCACCCTAGTTAGGGTGTGTGCACCGATCTGACAGGTTTCAATATGCAGTGAAGGTATAATACAGAATGACGTATGTGCCTAGGTTAGTACACCTACGCTAGTTAGAGTATGTGTGCCATGGTTAGTGTGCATGCACCAGGGTTGGAAAACAAAGTAATAGGTTTCAACAGTGTGCTTGCGCCACCAGCAAGATGTGTGCACCCTAAAAACCACGCCTGCACCAGACCTGCAACCAAAATATGGCAACAAACACAAGAAAACTCACAATATCTAAAATTTTAACAAGTTAGCTTACGAATGGCAATAACCCATTAAAATTATGGCTATGAACATGAGGTTACACATATCAATTGAGCAAAAATTCTAGGAAAATGGACATTAATTACTACATGTGCATATCAAAATTTATCCAAAACAATGAAACTTAAACTAAAATGCCATAGGACTAAGGGTCCCACCGGGCATGCCAAATGTGTGCAAGTGTTTCTATAATTTTAACCAAATTTAAAGCAAGAAAGCTACCACCTAGAAATAGCTTCCTAACCTAGCTAAAAAATGAGAAATATGCACCATCATGATGAAGAAATGAGCAAGTCCTACCCTTAACATTAATAACTTTGAATTAATCAAAACATAATGTAAATTAATGAACTCTATTCCCCTTGATTGCCTAATTAAACATTTAAAATGAACCTAAGTAGTCCAAATGGAAATCAAATCATATTTGCTTGCTTTGATCCTTCAATGGATGCTTGGGTGTGAGGCTTAGCTCTTCAAGAATGGAGGATGGAGGGCTCAAGAATGACAAAAGGCTATTAGTATGAAACTATGTGCTTACTTTTGTCTCTTGAGAGATTTAGGTGTAAGTGTAGAAGTAGAGGGAGGGTTGTTTATATAGCCCAAAGGATAAAGGATTAAACACATCCTCGTGAATGTGGGACCAATGGAGATGTAGAGTTAGTTATGGATAAGGGGGGTTTAGATGGGGTTGAGTTAGCTTTAGGAGGGTTTAGTTTGTGCTCAAGTGGCTCATGTGGATAAAGGGGGTGCATTAATTAATCAAGATGATTAATAAATACATGTGCAAGCTTTTATAAGCTTTTAGATGGATTTTAGTGTGATTTAGACCATTAGGAAGGAATTAAACCAGTTAAATAGAGATTTATTGATTTAATGAGAAGGGAGGCTAATTAATTAATAATAATTAATTAGACTAGATGGAAGGTGTCAATTAACGAAAGGTCATTAATTAGGGTATGTGTTGGATAGGAGACTTAATTAATTAGCGGAAGGCAATCAATTAATGACAATGAAAGAGAAGATGAGCGCCATTGACAATATGTCATCAATTTGCGGGAAAGGAGATAATTAGCACAATTTAAGTATTTAAATTGCTTAGGCGTAATTATAGGTGTCTACATTTTCCCTCTTTGGGGTCTTCATAAGTGACACTCATGCTTCAGAGATCAGCAGACGGAAGAAAATTTTGAATCAAACTAGTAGAAAAATCAATATGAGGGAGAGATACCCCCTCGAGTGATCGATGGGGTTGATTGAAGAAGTCGATCGATGATCTTGCCTTTTAGGTGATTGAGATAGGCAGAAGAATGGGGACCTGAGGCAGGATTCCCCGATTTTGAGAGTAAAATCTAGGGGTGAAAGTGGAAGTGACATAGAAGAAATATGGATGAGGGGAGAATACACCATGCTTAGCCTCCAGCCGCTAAAATGATTTGAGATTCCAATTTGATGTCAATCCATATTGCCATATGGCCACTACATCATTGGTCCTTATGAAAAAAAATAAGCATACGACAAAGGTAGAATGTCATGAAAAAGACATACTACGAACAATTGTTCCATTGTTGAAAGTACCAACTTTCACGCATTCATACAATAATGCTTATGACCAAATACTATTGCAAGGATAACAATAATCGTGTAACAAGAGAAATCAAGTACAAACGCACATATCCAACCCAACAATGGTCAAGACATTGTTGTACCTCTTAAAAAAATTGTTATTAGTTAGCTTGAAGAGATCCACAAGTTCGTTATTGATGACAAGGGTTAAAAATTATGCCCCGAGCAAGGATACATGCAAGGGGAAATGACAATGGACACGGGGTATATGAGAAACCTAGGTTTATTATGTCACTAGCTGACCTTTGATTGTTAAACATATCATTAAGAGCATTAGATATATTCTCTAATATCTCATAGGTTTTCAATCTAAAACATCAAAAATCCTAAACATTCACAAAACACAAAGTCCTAAAAATCGAAAAACCATCCTACACAACATCTTAATTTAGCATTTTCTTCTTCTAGTGCATGAAATGCAAATCATATTGTGATATTATTTCATTAAAAAATATAGTTTTCTTTATGTGTATGTATTCCTAGTATATATTGTTTCTTAGGGCAGTTTCATAGTGCACATTGTTTTTTAATGGGAATTTTGTGTTGCCCTTTCCTGGAAAGGGATGGGGGATTCATTTTTTCCACTTTCATTAGGGCGAGGGTGGATATAGATAAATGGAGTTGGTTTAGAATGTAGGATAGTAGGGTAGGATTGATTGGTTGGATTAGATGATGGCCCCATCTCTACATGTCCTGAGTCAGTATCAAGTCTATATAGCCTAATTGGGTAGACTCTAGATAGTTGATGGCTGAAGTCGGGCCATATAGATCAATCTCATCCTCTGTATACTCCCTTGCATGTATTGTTTCTTGGGGAATCATTTTAACCCTTGTCATATAACTCGAACATTTGGGAACTAAAGTTAGATAACAAAAACATTGGTACAAATTTCTTAAACATTGTTTGTTTAAGTTTGTTTGTTTGTGCTTTTTTGTTTTTTTTCATGTTGTGTTTACTTTCTCTTATGACATTTATTTAAGTATTTTTCTTTGAGTAAGTCCTTTAGCAATAAAAAAATCAGTATTATGGATCTTCATGTCATTTTACCCTTTTGTTATATGCTTATATCAAATAAAAAGGTATTTCTGAACTAAGATGGTACGTATACTATGTCATGATCTTCCCGCTTCCATTTAAACTAAATTTCTACCTATCATTTTCCAATTCTTACCCCTCCCTTTCTTCTTCAACTTGAAGGAGGGGATCTTACTCAAGCAATCAATTTAAACAATGGAAAACCAATCCAAGTTTGAATCCTTTCCCTTGCTTCGAGTTTTTCTTCCACATAATTTGTTAAGAAAAACATTTATTCCTATCGTAACTAGCTTGCCTTCTAACATGATCATTCTTCTCTTCTTTTTGATAATTAATCAACCTATTATATCACCCCATCGACACTCGAGGGGAAATCATCCATCCTAATAATTTTTCTTCTACTCCTTCAAATTGTCTAAACATGTCTACTATATTTGAAATGGTGTCACTTGCGCTACACCACATCAAAGAGGGGAAAATGTAGACACCAAAATCTGAATACATAGTTTTAATACTAAAATTGTATTAATTATTTTCTTTCCCTTCATTGTGTTGTCATCTCAAAATTTCCCCTCTCTTGAAAGTCAAAAATTTGAAAATTTTGGGTTGACACCCTTTAGTGATGTTCTAGTGAAGTAAAAATTTGAGGAGATAGTAAAATTTATATTTTTTGGAGTCAATTTGGTGTTTTGCGGGTCTGTTGGACATTTTTGTCCCTCATGTCCCAAGTTTTTCCAGGCCTTTTGTTCCCCGATCGGCCGCATTCCCCAAAAATCTTATAACTATCGGTTATGTCGGAACTTTTTGGTTCGTATGTTCCAAGTTCGTCTGAGATTTTTGTTCCCCGATCACCTGCATCAACCGGATCAGGTCCTTCACATACTTTTGTCCCATCTATCCCAAAAGTGCTTGTGCCTTTTGTCCTTGATTTCCCTACATCACATGCATCGGCTGAAGTGCGTCTTCACGTCCCCCATGTCCCTCACATTTCCAAGTTTCTAGATTTCCTGTGCTCATTTGGTCCGCTTTACCCGCATCACCCGCGTTGGTCGGATCGCGTCTTTGTGTTCCAAATGTATCAAAGACCATCTAGGCTACTTTTTTCCACTCTTCTCGATTCTTATCTTTTTGAGTTGGTGCAATATGAATTTAATGCACATTTAATGACCTTATCTCTCTTAAACAACTATTTAATGGGAATATCCTCTATGCACTTGACACGCTTCTCACTTGCCATCATTTGCTTGAATCCCTGCGATTAAGATCATTTTCTCGTGCTCTCGTTCCCTTTGCATTTTTTATTACAACTTCGATCCTTGAAGGCTATTTCTCTATACACTACAATCATGAAGATTAAATTCCAAGGTCAAGAATAGGTTTCAACTCTTGAGTCCTTTGTTCCCGATATCGGGGATAATGAGGTTTGGCACCTAGATTTTGGAGATTTTTGGAATAGATTGACTAGCCCTAATCCTTCCCTCATGGCATAAATGATCAATGACAGTGGTCTTGTGTATGCGGTAGGATTCCCTATCTCTATACAATGTGCCAACACCATGCTCACCTTTGGGGCTCATTTTAACTTAGAAACCAAAGAATTGTCTATTGTGCATGGGGAGTTGATTGCCAAACTAGATATTGTTGCCATTTCTACTACTCTACGGATTCCATAAGTTGAAGACTCCATCGTTATCACTCAGGCTCAAGCTCATACTCTATTCGAGTAGGAAAGTGATAAATATAAGGCGATGATAGAAAAATCATGGTGAAGAACCCTAAGAAGGGAGCGTCCTGACTTTCCAATGCATTATTTAGGGCTGATTTCAATGAAGAGTTGTCATATTTCATCATTTTGCTATCTCGTGTCATGGGATTTCCCCCTACCAATTAATTTCACTTTTGAATGTGCCCTCTCATCAACATCATCTGCAAAGGTAGTCAGAGCATAAATTGGGCAAAAATCATTTGTATAAATTTGACCGAGCAATTGTCTAATGTAAAGTAGACTAAGAAGTTCTATATGACTTCTTATCTCATGTGTTCCATAGCAGTATCTTGACAGTGGTTTGGATTCACATACATAGAGGGCCAGAAGGATGAACCCATTTATGCATACTACCCTCAATTCACCCTTGAAACTAGCAACCACAACTTCAGGAGGGTTAATGTTGCCTTTACCATGTATATTGTGAGGCTCTTAGAAGGTGATGTTGCAGGGAGATTTTCTAATGAGGCCATGGACTTGATAGCTAAGTATGGAGCTTTCTTCATTCATTTCAGGAGGTTTTCATATATCAGGATGGATGGTTATGATAACACACCTCTCAAGCTCTCCATTCTTTGTAATGGCAACATGGCTCTAATTGAAGTGTGCAGGCAATTCGATAAATTACATAGAACCTGCAGGGACAAGAAAATCTCTGGTCTACATTTCCCTACTTCCTTGGGTAACTATAAATGCAAAACAACCTTGGATGCTCAAAATATAGAAAGGGCCCTTGCTCCCATCACTGTCCACTTTTTTAGGCCTAGGACATAATTTGATTTGAAGAATTTCATTGAGAAAAACCTCAGAATTAATTATCATCATAGGTCAGATAATGAGGACTACTGGACTGATTTTGCAGATGATTTTGAAGCAAAGCGGAGACACTATGGTAGATTATCTCTGAAGCTGATAAAGGAGCTCAATCTTCACCAAATTCCTAAAGGGTTCCAAGATGATAATGAAGACTTGTTATCTTATGAATACGAATCATTAATCAAGCATACTCCTTTAGAATATCTAGATTGGTATAAGAAGGAGAAGGATGACTTGGTTGAGATTTTTTCCCCTATCCTTGTAAGAACCAAGGTTTGGTTTGACAGAAAGGTTCAAGATATTAGGAAGAATCAAATTGGATCTTCTTCTAGAGATACTTCAACACCTAGGAAGGAATCAAATACACCCATCATGGAGGTACTTGCACAAACCCCTCCTCCTTCCTCAAATAAAGAACCTGAATCATCTACTCCCTCTTCTTCTACTCAAGTGTACCAAAAGAAGATAAAAGAGGTTAAACAAGAGCCAATTGAGGAAGAACCCCTTGCAGGACATTAAAAACTACCTTCAGGGCCAGAGAATGTTTATTGTTCTCAGTGAAAGTGATGATGGTGAAGTACCAGACCCTTCAGGAACTTCAGAAGTTACTATGGAAAAAGAGAAGGAAGTGCCTAGCACTGAACCTCCAATTACCACTGATTCCTCTTCTCAAGAAGCTCCAGATGCCTCACTCACATCTCTACCGGAAGCAATAGTGGTGAATAATTTAAGTTCCATGAGCTCACTTTCTCTTGGACATCTTATTCTTTCTTCTTCCTCCTCTACTTTTGCATGGGTGCAACCCTTGGTTGACAGCAGGAAGAGGAAACCTTCTTCCCTTTCAACAGGACCATATTTTGATGTTATGGAAGCCTTGTTAAGCACTACTCCTCCTCCAGCAAAGAGATCTAAAAAAACTTCAAGAATAGTGATAGATGCTCAAGGCCAACAATTTTTAGAGGTTACAAATCCTAGAGTTGATAAGGCAGAGCAAGATTTATTAGCCTCTGACCTAGAGCTTTCTAGGATTCCAATGGGAGAATTTACTCCTGAGAGTGAGGTACATAACCTCCAGGAAATATTAACCAAGGTTATTGAGAGAGTGGAGAAGGGTAAACAGAATTTAGAACAGTTGGAACAACAAAATCAAGTTCTTTTTAGCTTCATAAAGTCATTATTGACTAAAGATAAGGTTTTGGATCCTGCCCCACTAGCTACCCTTCCACCCCCTATGATTCTTAGTCAGGATGAAGTTCAGTTTATCAAAGATATACATAGATATTCCACTTATGGAAGGGCTATGGAATCCATGGTAGATGACATGATCATTGCAAGCTTGAATTTTATTGTATAGGCCTTCAAACTCAATGAGAAGGTGGCCAACCTGCAGCAAAAAATCTCCTCCTCTATTGGAACTATGGACAAAGAACTAAAAATTTGGAGTAGTTACATCATAGTTCTTCACCTAATGGAACAGGTTGATGAAAAGATATTGATGGCCAATAAATTTTTTGATGATATCAAGGACAACTTGTCAAGGTCATGTGTTTTTAGTGTTGAATGGAAAACAAAATTTTTGGAAGAAGCCTTGGGAGAATTTAGAAATAGTTGGCAGAAGGGAGAATCTTTCAAGACTTGTGTTGTATATGTTTCACCTTTTTCCTAGATTGTTTCTTTGAAGTGTTGACGAAACAGATAGGGTAACAGGTGTAGGAGGAATACATGTTCAAATGTTGGTTGATGGGTTTTTTCAAGCGTATGACTTCTGAATCCACAATTGATCATGAGAGCTTCCTTTTGGCTATGAGGAACTACCTGTAATGAAAACAAGACCACCCGAAAGAATTAAACAATATGGGCAGTGAACTGCCTAGTGTAAGCTAGATCTGGGAAGTATGATACTTCCTAGATGGCTTTCAGGCCACTGTTTTAAACAATTCAATGTTGTAAAGAAAGTAAATCCTATTGTTATTTTAAAATTATTTAGGTATCTCACTTAAAAACACAATAAGAAATAGATTTAATGTAACATGCTAAGCTAGAATAGAATCCAAAGGTCAAATGATTGGTTTTGGGTCTCTTCAGGTTTGATAAAGGTCTCGGGTAGATCACAGGTGAATGAGGGTGAAATAAAATTAGGTGGGTAGGTCTCTGTTCAGGGATGTGGGGAAAACACAGAGACCGGTGTCAGTTAGGGGTGACTGACGATGATTAGGTATAACCGGTTCCAATTACTGTGAGATCAGAAAATGTCACAGAACAGGATTTTGGTCTCCTTTGTGATTGCACAAAGGAATTTGGTTGGTCGGGACAAGGTATTGGGTGATTGGGGTAGGCTTTTGTGAGGTTTTAATGGGTATATTGAGGTGAAAATGTGGAGAAGTTCAATAGGGGTGTAAGGTAAACAATGGATGATAAAATGATGATGAAATGAAATAACCAAGAAAGTATGATGTTGTACATACTTGGATTCCATTCCTGAAGGCCTGTGTGTGAGGGATGGAGGTACTGATGATGGGTTTGAAGGTTGCAAGTGATCACCAACTGAATAAAAGCTTCTGCATGGGCTATATGTACACTCCTCCTTGCTTGGATAGATCAAATCATGATTAGGATGGCTGTGCAGGAGAAGATGCTCAATATTCTTCCTTGGATGTGAATTTTCGTTGGAATTGACTCTCTAAAAATGTGTTATCTCTCTGAGATGTGTTCTTGCTCGTCAAATTTCTCCCAAATTTTTCCAACCTCCAACTTCCAACCTTGAGAATAAGGTTGTTTTGGGGTTAAAAGGGTAACTTACCATGGTCCGGATTAACTGGCGATGGTTAGGGGTAACCGACGTTAGTCAAGGAAGGATTTCCTAGGTTTACTAAACTAGGGAGATCCTCTTGATTTCATTGGAGCTCTTGTCACTATCCCATGGATTAGACTGGGAGCCTTTTGTGAACATGCAGGAATGTGGTTAGAGGGAATGTAGGCATTGATTTTTAGGTGTTTCACTCGGAATGTTTCGTTCCTTTTAGAAACAGATAAGGTTAGGGGCTAGGAGGAATACCTGTAGAATGTCAAGATGGTGTGCGCGTACCATAGAGAAAGATCAGGCTGATTGCGAAGAACTCCTTTTTGTCTTGGAAGGACTACCTGCAAATAAGAACACAAGGACCACAAGATTTTGATTAGGCAATAAATGAGGAAACTGCCTTGGGCCCAGGAAATATAAAACTTCCTTTCGAAGGTGGTCAGTTTCCCTGCTAATATGAATTAACACAAAAGACTGTAAAATATCAATTAAGTTGCTTCGTTGAACTAGGTAGGGGAAAGGCTGGTTTTCCCTGGTTTTGATCATAGAAACCGATGCGGTTACTGATAACCGTTACTGATAACCGATACCGGTGGGTTCTAGGATCTGTGGGTTGGTTGTTTTAGCTGGAGTGGTTGTGTTGTTTGTAAGGCTGTATATAGGTGATATTAGGAAATAAGGTGATGCTGAGAGGTAGATGAATGATAGTTAGATGTAATATGCTGCTGGGTAGTGGATTCCAGAAACGGATTTATGAGGACTGAGATTCAAGAAGCATAAGAAATGTTATAACAGAGGACATGCAAGATGTGACTTACTGGTTTTGACAAAGACGCAAGCTGATCTCCTTTGCTGTAAACACTTTTGGTATTTCCACTCGTCTCTGCTTGGTCAAGTGAAGATCTGGACTCTGTTCCTCGCTCCCAATGATCTCTGTTGATTCAAAAATCCTTTCCTTTGATCCCAAAATTAAATTCCGATCTGTTGTTTTGGTTTGGGGAGCCCATTTACAGGGAACCGATGGCGGTTGCGTAACCGACGGCGGTCGAGTAGGAACCGGCATCGGTAAGGAAAAAGTAGGCTATTTTTAGTAAAATAGCCCACCTTCCCTGCTTTTCTCCCGAGAGATCAGTTGCGGGCTTGGTCAAGTGACTAGAAGGTCGGTTTTGGGTGCGAGAAAGGGGTCATTAGTTATGGGTGTAGGTGTAGACCAAGTTTTAGGTTTTAATTAGGTTAGTTTAGGATTAGGGCTAGGTCATGATGAGGTGGCAAAATGAGGTGGCAGGTGAGGTGATGGGGATTTATCAATTACAAGGTAATAATAAATAATTGTGTAAGGTTTAGGTAATGAGGTTAGGTTGCGAAATGGGATGCGGGTCACAAGGGGTCGTAAGACACGAATTTGGTGTCTACATTAGCCCCTTATTGTCGTGTAGCTTGTTCTGTAAAGCTGCGCGGACAATAATATGAAGTGGTTTCTCATGTAAGGATATAGGTAATCCCCCTCAAATCTATCACAGATTGAGTGAACGGGAAATCAGGGATAGGGTTGATAAAGGGTACATATTGTAGAGAGGATGGTAAGGTGGTGGGGTAGGTCCAAGGAAGTAGACGCATGTTTGAAATGCAATAGTACGACTAGGGTACATGATTTGACGAGCAAACCAGCAATGTATAGCAAAGGTCGATAGTTTATCCAAACAAGGGTGATATAATCCTGGTATCCAAGGCATAGGAAGTAGCTCCAGGGTATATAACAGTAAGGTACAGGAACGTTTAGGCATGTTCGGCAGTACCAAATGGTTGGTTTGGTTGAGATAAACGTCACGGTCTAGGTCTAGGCAAAGTTGGTCGACAGATCAAGTCAAGGACCCTAATCATGCTAAAACACGAACAGGGGAGCTCGATTGGACAAAAAAACTACAGGATGGGTGGATAAGAGTGTATGTTTGGTGATGTTGGGTAAGGTATGGAAGTGATACGGCCTTGGGTCGGGCCAAATGGTTGGGGGGCGGCGGCCTTGGGTCAGGCCGGATGGGTAGGGTGAGGCCTTTGGTCGGGCCAAGTTGTTGGGTGGCGGCGTTGGGTCGGGTCGGATGGGTAGGGTTGAGGCCTTGGGTCGGGCCAAATAGGTTAGGGCGAGGCCTTGGGTCGGGCCAAATGGGTAGCCTGTAACATACCATGGTTACGTGGCGATTCATGATACCACGGATTCCACTAACCAACCCCAAACGATTTATCATGTCCCTTCGCGGTGTTACACTCCGCTTTTCGGTCGTGACACAGTGCCTATCACCCTATCATTCATGAGCCTCACCCTGCATTGCTGCATACACCCAACAAACAAACACCATTCAATCCGGTCAGGGTTTTTTCAACATTCTGGAAATTCCTCCAAGTACTGTATCGGTTATACATAACCGGTCAATCGGTTCAAGAAACCGATACCGGTTCCCTCCTAACCGCTACGTCACTGTCATCACATACACCTTCCAACAACAACCCCCTCGCCAATAATTTCTCGTTTATTTATTCCTTTTTAATACATACACATACCTTGAACCCTGATTGCCTCCCCCGTACAACTTTTACCTCAACCTCAAAAACCCTTGTTTCATGTTTTCTTCTCATATCTGACCCACCTACTCCCCCATCTTATGCACAAAACATGCAGTAGTCAAATCACAAATAAAACGTTACCCACCTCTTGGTTTGGCGGTAGCTTGAGGTGGACCTTGTCTTCCTTCTGTCCCTACCTGCTGGATGGTTTCTCCTCGTCCTGCCATTATTTCCACCTTTTCAAACCTGCCTTTCTGTCTTCTGAATCTCAGATCACAAATCACCGTCCCTGTCTCTTTTCTCCTTATCACTCAAATTTCTCATGCAATTACCTGTTCTCATTCGTCAAAAAACGTCGCGTTCGCGGATTTAACTTCTTGCATGGCTCTCAAAATTAGAACTTAAGTTGCCACCCTCAGCTTTTTATTTTTAGAAAAGCTCATACCTAAATAACCGGTATCGGTTATGCAACCGATATCGGTCTACTACCTACCCGCGGTCGGTTACCTAACCGATATCGGTTACACACCTGGCCTTTTGAAAACATCGTCTTTTCTTTATTTTTTAAACCAAATTTTTTGCGCGCCCGCCCTCTTTCGAAGGCCTCCAGGTTTTTGGCATTTTGGTCCATCATTTGCTTTAATTAAGTCGGAGTGGTTGGATGAGATGATGGTGTGGTTGGTGGTGAATGGAGGTAGATTGGACCAAGGACCACCGCTAGACATTGGTGGGGTTAAGTGTTGATAAGGTGCGGAGGGATGAATATGTTGAGGCGACTAATAGGGGTGTCCTATATAGGATGTTGAGGGTCACTGGATACGTGTATGGGAATGAAAAGGTAGGCGTGAGCTTGAGAAGGAAAGCTCATGTGGATAGGTGGCAGAGAGCAAGTCCATGAACGGAGCAGTCTGCAAGAGAGATGAGGTAGGGGCGGTCGGTGGTAGTGAATGTGGGGTCCAAGATTAACAAAAGGAAAAGCTAATCGGGGTCGTATGAACCTCTAGCCGTCGGATTGGGGACGGGGCTAGAGATGCAGGAAGCAGGCGTATTATCAGTTCGGGGTGTTGGGTTGGGGTTTGTTTTGGTTGAGTGTGGGTTGGGGTTGGGGTTGGGTTTGGGGTTTGGGTGGGTTGGGGTTGGGTTTCGCGGGGGTTGGGTGGGTTTGTTTTGGTTGCGTGTGGGTTGGGGTTGGGTTGGGTTTTGGGTTTTTTGGGGAGTGGGTTTGGGTTTGGGGTGGGTGTGGTCGCGCGTCGGGGTGTGGTTGGGGGATCAAGGGGGTTTCGGCGATCAGTAGGATTGTGATAAAAAGTAGGTCTAAAGATGTGGGTTGTTTGCAAGGCACGTCAGCATTGACGATACGGGATAGGATGCCCCCGCTGTTGGTGTGGATTGGCCACACATCTCCGCAGCTCACTGGGCGATCATGCGTGAGGTGGGGACTTGTGGGAGTCCAGAGGTACAGAGCGATAGAGAGAGATCAGAGCCTGATGGTCCCCTCATCGAGAGATGGGATCCGGCGACCATGTGTTTCCATCCTCACCGACTGGGGGGAGGATGACTATCACCGTTGAGGAGTGTGTATCGCATCCTTCGACAACCTATCGAGGGAGAGGCAGTCTTCCAGGTAGATTCAAGACTGCCATGGACAAGCATATTATAGGTTTTTGGAGATGCAGTCGCGCTACTTACCTATCACAAGCGCGAGCATTGGGTATGGTGACATGTACCGTGCGCATCGACACGAGACAAGCGGCTGGCTGTGTTGATGATGATTGGGAATCACCCTGCTTCGCCCTCCCGGACTCAGAGGGAGGCCGCTTTCCACGGGCATTGATGGGGGGTGCTTCATGAGATGGTGGAGGAGCATACCTGTTATGCTTGGGCACCAGTATATCTGGTGCAAGTTATACAGAGAGTTCTGGGGTTATCACCAGATGAGGCGATTCGTATCTGTTCGACATTTTTGCTGCAGTTGTTGGGCAGATGAGCACATCATATGCATCAGGCCAGTAGGGTTAACCGGCAGCAGCCAGGGCCACAGGTCATATACAGGTACGGCTTTCAAAGGTGTTGGGTGGTCGGGGGGCAAGCCACGAGCAGTGCTTGCAGGGCAGGATGTCACCTTTTACAGGCATTTATTAGAGGGCCTGACAGCGGTAGACATCATATGGAGACCTTACAGAGGTCATCACCCACACAGAAGAGGCCGAGTACAGTTACGCTGGATCCAGTACACTTTCTGGATAGCAGGACGGAGGCCAGGAGAGTACGAGAGGATACCCCTAGAGAGGGTACGCTGGCAGATGGGGCTGCTACAGGACGAGCCACCTCCCTTCCCTCAGTACAGGAGGGATGATTAGAGGCCCAGTGCCTGCAACCACAGCCCTTGGATCTAGATTGGGTTGCAGAGAGAGCCGCAGATGTATGGCATAGATGATGTTGGGTGCACGAGAGCATACAGGGTTTGGTGGGCTGGTCAGAGAGCAGCGAGGGTAGCACAGCCCGCACAGCCAGACTTGGCAGCGGTGACGGCAGAGAGAGATCAGCTTAGGGGTCAGATGCAGCTCTTACAAGGGGCAGCTTGCTGCTACGCAGGCACAGATAGGGGGTCTATAGTTACAGGGGCACAGCCCAGGCTCAGGTACAAAAGGCACAAGCAGCACCACCACCAGTAGGATAACCACAGGTGCAGGTACAGGTACAGGCAGCAGTACCAGTAGTAGCACAACCACAGGCATAGGTACAAGTAGCCGTACCAGCAGTAGCACAGCCACAGCCCCAGGTACAGGCCTAGATACCACCACGGCCACAGGCACCACCAGCGTCACCATCACATGCACAGGGGGCACTGGGTAGTAGGAGTTCCCGGGACCAGCCCCAGTACCTACGGTGGCATGGGATAGATATAATGGAGGCGGGCGGAGGCCCAGTATTATCAGTGGGTCTGGGGTGTTGGTGGGGTGGTGGTTTGGTTGGGGTAGGGTTTGGCTGGGGTGGGTTGGTTGTGTTTGTTTTGTTTTGGGGTTGGGTGGGTTTGGATTTGGGTAGATTTGGGCCTTTGGGGTCGGGTAGGGGTTTGGTGGGGTGGGTTTGGTTTTAGGTGGAGTGGGTTTGGGTTTTGGGTGGGGTGAGTTTGGTTTTGGGTGGGGTGGTAGAGAGTCGGGGTGTGGTCGGGGGGATAAAAGGGGGTTTAGAGGATAAAGTAGGATGTTGTGATAAAAAGTAGGTCTAAGGATGTGGGTTGGTTTTGCAGGCACGTCAGCAGTTGACGATGCGGGATAGGATGCCCCCGCTGTTGGTGCGGATGAGACCACATGTGTCCGCAGCTCACTGGGCTATCATGCGCGAGGTGGGGACTCGGTTGGAGTCTAGAGGTTCAAAAGCGATAGAGAGAGATCACAATGCCTGATTGGTTGCCCTCATCGAGAGATGGGATCCGGCGACCAATGTGTTCCATCTCCCGACTGGGAGATGACTATCACGTTGGAGGGATGTGTATCACATCCTTCGACTACCTATCGAGGGAGAGGCAATCTTCCAGGTAGATTCAGAGACTGCCATGGACAGCATATTATAGGTTTTTGGAGATGCAGCCGCGCTACTTACCTATCACAGCGCGAGCATTGGGTATGGTGACATGTACCGTGCGCATCGACACGAGACACGGTTGGCTGTGTTGATGATGATTGGGATCACCTGCTTCGCCCTCTCGGACTGAGAGGGAGGCCGCTTTCCATGGGCGTTGATGGGGGTGTTGCTTGAGATGATTGAGGAGCATACTTGCTATGCGTGGGCACCAGTGTATCTAGTGCAGCTATACAGAGAGCTCTGGGGTTATCGCCGAATGAGGCGATTCGGTATCTGTTCGACATTTTTGCTACATTGTTGGGCATATGAGCACATCATATGCATCAGGCCAGTAGGGTTACCCCAGCAGCCAGGGCCACAAGTCATATACAGATATGGCTTTCAGAGGTGGTTGGGGGTTGTGGGGCAGCCACGAGTAGTTCTTGCAGGGTGAGATGTGGCGTATTATAGACATTTGTTAGAGGGCCTGACAGCGGTAGATATCATATGGAGACCTTACAGAGGTCATCACCCGCACAGAGGAGGCCGAGTACAGCTACGCTGGATCCAGTACACTTTCTGGATTAGCATGACGTAGGCCGAGAGAGGTACGAGAGGAATACCCCTAGAGGGGTACGTAGGCAGATGGGGCCTGCAACAGGACGAGCCACCTCCCTTCCCTCAGTATAGGAGGGATGATGTAGAGGCCGCCCACTGCCTGCACCACAGCCCTTGGATCTAGATTGGGTTGTTGAGAGGCCAGCAGATGACACAGTAGATGATGCTGGTTGTACAGGAGCATACATGGTGTGGTGGGCTGGTCAGAGAGTGGCGAGGGTAGCACAGCCCGCACAGCCAGACTTGGCAGCTGTGACAGCAGAGGAGAGATCACCTCAGGGGTTAGGTGGCAGCTCTTACAAGGGGCAGCTTGCTGCTGCGCAGGCACGATAGGGGTCTTACAGGGGCAGCTAGTCCAGGCTCAAGTACAGGCACAGGTAGCACCACCACCAGCAGCACAGCCACAGGTGTAGGTACAGGTACAGGTAGTAGTACTAGCAGTAGCACAGCCACAGCCCCAGGCACAGGTACAGATACCACTGCCAGCAGTGGCACAGCCACAGGTACCACCAGCACAGCCATAGGGGGTACTGGCAGTAGGAGTCCGGGGACTAACCCCAGTACCGACGGTGGCATGAGATAGATACATGGAGGCGAGAGCGGAGGCCCAGTACTATCAGGATGTTCTTGATAGTACCGGAGCTGAGTATCGGCCATATGCGGCACACCGAGCGGAGACCTCGCGTAGTCAGCGATCGCAGGGAGGTGCAGCCACAGCCGGCGTGTCTGTTACAGGAAGGAGGCGAGAGGCGCCATAGGGACCAGCAGGGAGAGTTGCTGAGGGTGGTGGGGAGAGCTGAGGGATCCCCACATAGTTTTTGTATAGGGACAATGGGCACCGTCTGCGAACCGGTTTGTGTTGATAGAGGCCTGCGTGCCGTCATTTATTCATGTATGGATTCATTTATTCATTATATACCGGCCTGCGAGTCGAGTACGGGTTGTATATTTGATACCGGGCCTGCGAGCCGAGTATATTTTTGATATGAGGGACCGGCCCTGCGAGCCGAGTCGAGATTTTGGATAGTTATTGCGGCCTAGCGTGCCGGCTTAGTTGTATGATGAGATCACAGAGGCCCCGATGCAGGGGCACATTGTATATTTGAAAATTTGTATATATATATATATATATATAGAGATGACATTTTGATCCACATGCAGTGTTCAAAAATGTGTTTAAGTATTTTGTCGATGGTTTGTGATATAGAATGTAGGATGTTTTTAGTTGACCTGTTGATATATGGAATTTGAGTTTTTTGTGTTTGCACTTATATATGGATCCATGTGATTATGAAATGTGGCAATGTTTCTGGGTCTGTCTTGTGGACAGATGTTATATATGTTCTGATGATTGATCCAAATGATGATTTTTGGTTTGTGTAGATGTGACTTAGTGATGGTTTGTTTTATTTTTGTAAAAACGATGATGTTTTGGACATTGTCATGTATGTGTGTGATGAGAAATATGGATAATGGGTTGTTATACAGAAAAGGGCGGGCGTGACAAAAATTAGTAGAAAAGATAAAAAGACCATTTGTAAAAAGATCGGTCTATACCCGATATCGGTTAGGTAAAGCCGACGTTGGTAGACAGTAAGACCGTATCGGTTACATACGCATAACCGGTTATTAGGTATGAGCTTTTCTAATTATAAAAAAGCTAGGTGGCAACTTAAGTTCTAATTTGAGAGCCATGCAAGAAGTTAATACGTGAACGACGCTTTTGACGACTGAGACATGTACTTGCAGAAGAGATTTGAGTGATTAGGAGTAAAAGAGACAGGATAGTATTGTGATATGAGATTCAGAAGACCGAAAGAAAGGTTTGAAAAAGGTGGTGATATGGGCAGGAACAGGAAAAGCATCCAGCAGGCAGGGACAAGGGAAGACAATTGCCACCTCAAGCTACTGGCAACCCAAGAGGTCCGTTTTGTTGTAATTTGACTACTGCATGTTTGTGTGGAATAACGGCTGGGGGACGTATGTGGGTAGATATGAAAAAGAAAGATGATAACAAGGGTTATATGGGGGGTGAGTGTTATATGGTAGTTCACAGGGTTTTTAAAGTATGTCTATGTATAAACAGAAAGGAATAAAACGAGCAATTATATTGTCGTAGTGGTTGTTTTATCGGATAATTGAAAATTTCAAGTGTTGAAAGTAACAATAAACAAGTACCGATATCTTTAGGGATACCGGTATCGGTTACTCACCGGTACCGGTTAGCTTTAAACATACCGTTGCTGTAGGGATTTCCAGAATTTGAGAAAGAAACCTAGGGGATTGGAGGATTGATGGTTTTTTTTTATTTGATGGCTGCAGGCAGAGGCACTAGGTTGAGTATGATGATAGTGTACCACGTTGCTTTGTCACGAATCTGAGCGAATGTAACGCCAGCGAATGGACAATTGATAATCGTTTGGGTGTTAAGTGATGCCCGCTATTATTCATATTGCAAGTAACCATGCTATGTTAAAGCTTGATTTGAGAGATGGAATTCCTGAGACAAATACCTTCTAATCTGCCAATAGGGGAAATGACATTACCATGGAAGAATGTGGGTTCCGTCTTTTTAGACTCCCAATTACCAGGAAAAAACTAGTATATCAGGCATTACCAGCGCGGCACGGGAGCGATTCCATTAGTATTTGGTCGATACGCACGAGATTTAACACAGCGAGGTTTTTTCATTTACGTATGGCGATTAATGTATACCGCAATCTTGGGAGACAAGTTATGCATATTTATGAATAGCAGTAGGGTATTATGCATACCGAGGGCAGAGGGGGAAATTTCCAAGGCTTGACTGTTGTTATCTTGGGAGATGATAGAAAGGAACGTGATTTTGCAGGGGACCTGCATATTTGGCGAAGCTATTAGGGGTGTTTATGGGCTTGTATGCGAAATCACAGAACGACACTGGAATTGTTCATACTTATTACAAACCGTTGGGGCCTATGAGCAACTTGTTTTGTTTGACCATAGGCCGACCCTCCAGTCAGGAAGACGGAGTACAAAGGTTAGGATTCCAACGATGGGTCCAGACAGAACAGAGGTAAGATCCAATGCCTGTGACGGGTGCATGAGTATTATAGCAGACTTATAGGGAGAGGGTGATGATGGCGGATATCTGTGGCGGCCTTACGGGACTATATGGTAACAAGAATTAGCTGAGGATTTTTAGGGGTGTAGAGCGATTGAGGTGGATCGCAGGGCAACGGCATGTGAGTATGAGAGGATTCCTCTAGATCACGTGCGCGCAGATTTGGATTTTTGCGGGATATACCCACCCCAGGCTTTAGACCCTATATAGGATCGATGAGAGGCAGTATTTCTCACCTCCCCAGCCAACAACGACACCTCCAGAAAGGCCTGAAGAGGTAACATCCGATCACGGGTAATGTGATGCAGAACGACAGAGGCCTATAGATTATGGGTATCAGAACTGCAGGTGTCCCGATCGTCCTGACATAGTGGGATTACATGCAGAGATGGATCACTGCAACATTTGGTTTCAGCAGCTCCAAACGCAGGTTAATGAGACACGAGGATTGTTTAGGAGTTACGCGAGTCACGGGCGAAGAGACTAGAGGCTTAGTCCTCCTGCGAGAAGGCGTACTTCATATGTTACAGGAGAGATTGGCAGATCAGTGGAGGTACCAATAGCCGTTGTACCATTGAGGACAGAGAGCCTGGGGCGAGAGGGTCGACGATCACGACATCGCCTAGTTTGGATGAGTCGGAGGTCTAATAATGTTAGCAAGTAGAAGATAAATAATATACCGACCTGCGGTCAGATGATAGAGAACGTATTTGTTTAACCTCTAAATAAAAACTGAACCTATGTATGTTATTTGAGTTATGATAATCATAATGTTTTCGTTTTTGACTTTCGGTGTTTTGAAACAAGGATAAAGAGGAATGTATTAAATAAAATACACAAAAATATTATATTTACCACACATGATAGGTTATGGTAGGGGATGGTCGAACTAACCTTCGGAGCCCATGTCTCCGAAGTGCTTGCCTATATAGCCCTTTGCCAAGCAAGAGGGGTGCCTCAACCAATTAGTTTCTCCCTTAGGATCGGGGAGAGGCGAATTCAAGCAATTTGTACGGTTTAGGCAATTGGTTATTGGTAAGACTATTGATATTAATATGGGTAAATTAAGTTGTTGGGGTCGGAAATTTGATTGGGGATGTGTACAAGTAGAGGGAAGCGAAGTTAGCCTACCCAAGTTGTAGGGAACATGTCCTTATTTAAGATCAACACCAATCCTAATGCGAGGCAAAGCAGAAAGAGTCGCTCCATAGTAAAGAGCTAAACATCCCCCAATGTAGAACGAGTCTTGCAGCTTAGGTACGTGCATAGAACTAAGTCCCTAGGTGAAAAGATTTGTATGATCACAATATATCGGGTGAACGTTACGTCCTGATGAACAAATGGTGAGGTGAGTGGATGAATATATTGAGGTACAGAGAATTTATTCCAAAGTTGAGTGTTCTGACGAAAGAGAACCTACCCTAAATAGACAAAGCCATGACCCAAAAGTTTTTTAATGAGGCCCTTTATTTTACTGAATATAGACTGATCGATGCGGTAAGGTCTAAAGGGATATTGATTGTCTATTCTGAGGTCTATCCCGAAGCGGATCAATGCGAGAAGGGCTTCTGATAAGGCCTGACTGTGTTAGTTGTCCTTCGAGGGAGCAGTCTATTTTAGTAGCAGATATGATTTAGCGTAGCTGTCCTTCGAGGGAGCAGTCTAATATAGAATAGCAGCAATAATTTGGCATATAATTGTCCTTTCGAGGGAACAGTCTATATATAATTTAGAATAGCTGATGTTCTTTTGGCGTGAAGCCATCTCATTTGGTAGACAGTTTGCTCAAGAAAATCCAATAAGATACGCTTATTTAATACTTTGAAGTCCATGGACTAGACTAAACGGGAACGGCAGGCGTTTGGTGAGGTGAAAATCAAACATGTGAGCTTGATTTATTATATGAGGTGTAGGAACGAAGTGCATGTGTGGTATGTGAGCTCAATGGACAGTGGTGGTAGATAAGAAGATATAACACTAAATTCAACAGTAGAATGGTCGAAGATGTCAGGCATTAAGGGTTCAGGCTCCAATCTTACCCTTACGACTAACGATAGTGCGAATCATAGGTGTGAGTGATTTACTGTAAGTCCCCATCAATTGGAAGAAAATTTTCCACGTTTGCTCTTTTCTAGTTTGGTGACATGTTGATTCTCTTTGGAGGACAAGTCAACACCTTAAGGTATGCTCATCCGGAGTCGCTTATATAAGCACTCTTGATCGTTTTTTGATAGATTTGAAGGTGATCACGACGCTGTAAGACGACGTCGTACAGGAGCTCGCAATTGGCTAACGCCTGGTGGAAATCTCGTTGTGGACTCTCCTAAAGAGATATTCTAAGGAGGGTATTTGTATCGAGAGGCAAAACAGCTCGGTACCATAATACCACGAAACGGTGTGGCATTAATAGCGAAGGTACGGATGCTAGTACGATAAGCCCAAAGGGCAAAGGAATTATCGTTGCCAATTTCTTCTAGATTCATTGACAAACTTTCATGAGGATTTTTGTTAGGGTTTTTTAGAAGATTCAGCCTGACCATTGGCCTGCGATATAAGGCGATGAGAAACTAAGTTTGGGGATACAAAGTTGTCAACAAAGTCTTGTAAACAACTTTGTTTTTAAAAGATTTACCATTATCTGTTATTAAGGCGATGAGGAACACCAAAGGACAGATAATGTGTGGTTTAATGAACTCTACATTTTTTCCTTTTTAGTTGAAATGAGTGGAATAGCCTCCCCCCATTTTGTGTATATTCCGGTTGCTGTGATAATCCATCAGTGACGTTTTGAAGAGGACGGTGAATCTCACCATAAGGTCTAAACCAACCCATTGTGAGAAGGGCCAATATCTCGATCGACCTGGAGCGGGTGGCTAGGATATGTTGAAGGTTGGCATGTTGTTGACACATAACACAAACCTTAACATATTCGAAAGCAGTCATTATTGGAGTAGGCCAATAATAACCAAGGCGAAGGATTTCGTATTGGCCATGGCAAGGCACTAAAATTTCCCACCACAATTTACCGTCATGACTTGTTGGATGGTATGGGTGACCTCCTCCTCCGCACCGTGAGACTCAAGGAGGATGCCATCAAGCCAACGTTTATAAAGGAATCCCCCCATACTACATAAGAGAAACGTGTTGAAGAAAAGCAGTTTAACCATACTAGTAAGGTCCAAAGTGACGACCAGAGGTTGTAAGGGAGTCATGAATTGTATACCAAGTTCCTCGCAGTTAAGCAGCCAGTATTTATCTACAAACAACCAGGGCTGAATAAGATGGGGAAAGATTTGTTGGACCAAGAACAAAAATGTCAGAGTTATGTTGACGAGGTGAATTTGCGAGGCTAGCAGCCATAGTATCCGAAAATGTTGTTAGTAACGTGAATGGTTTCATGGAATCGAATAGTGAAGTACATAAAGGCGTAGAAGGGAATCCCACGTAGTTTGTTGTATTTTTGAAAGTTCCTCATTTTTTGTCAATTGGTAGATCCCATACCTTGATTGACTACCATTGGATTTCGCCACAAATATTGATAATTTTATACCATATAGTGGCATCACAATCCTGGAGACCCAGAACAGGGCCTCGTCTTCCCGCTTGTATTTTAGTGCAAGGGAATCGAGTCAGCAATGAAGAGAGGCATAGGCTCGGCATCAATAGGAATTAGAACCAACGCCACAGCTCCTCCCCCACCGCGTTGGCTTTTGGATCCATCCGAAGAAAGAGAGTCATTGGATAGCCTCCTCTTGAGTGACAAGAGTGGTCGATGAGTTTGTCCGGAGAATGTACAAATTGGTAAATTGTTCTCCAGGTAAAGGGGCTTCCGGCAAGTTGGTCTGGCTGGTTTGTTCCTTTAATTGAATTCTGTGGACGAACTCAAGGTTCGACGTCGCAGGAGCAATGAGCCAATCCGTGTGATGCTTTGGTTTAGATGAGGTTTGGCATACATGTCATGGATGGGCCGTGTTGGTGATGACAGGTTTGGTGATGCACATGTCGTTTCGGAGTTTGGTAGCCCGAATGATAGGCGAGGCACAACGTTTCACATGTGTATACCTAGTCTCATAGTCCACCAAAGTACGACTTATGATAATACATGGCTGTTCTCTCGATTACCTCAGATCACATGGTGTCAAGTATGGCCCCTACATGTGGTCATGGCGGAAGGTAAGGTAGAAAGGGCGGTCGTCTTGAGGTGGATAAGCAACTGGTGGCTGTAAAGAGATAAGTTTTAACCCTCAAAGGCTTGGTGCACTCTGGCTCCATTAAATCATGTCCCTTCTTAGTAGGTGATGGAAAGGTTGACTCGCTCCGAGAGTTGGGAGATGAACGTACGTCGGATCGATTGGAGCTTACCTTGTAACTACGCACTTGTTTTGAGATTGGTAGGTGGGGGAATGTCGAGAATAAGCTTTGACTTATATGGGTCCAACCTCAATGCCCAAAAAACGCAAAGCGACGATACAGCCAGAATTTTTCCGACAGACACCAAAGACACATTTTTTTGGTTGAAGACTGCAGAAATAATTGTATTAGGTGGTAAAAAATAATGGTTAAAACATCAAGATTTTCACGCGATGTTTATACTTGCCAAGAAGATGGTCGCCGTAATCTTCAAGATGTGTGCATAATGTCATGAAAAAATGTATGTCATAGCCCGCTGATAGGTCGCAACCATCATTCACTTAAGGCCAATGGCATTATCAACGGTAACATAAGTTCCCCAATGAGTTAGGAAGGCAGTTTGTGTATCGGTAGGGGCAACCAAATTTGTTGTATCCTGAGAACCATCCATGCGATCAGAGCATCTCATGGCCCACACCGCAGTGAGATCAACAAGTTGATCAATTACTAGGTAGGGGACGTCTCCTTAGGGCAAGCTAGTTACGATCCCGGAAATCCATGCAGATATAAGTCCCCTGTCGCTTTAGTTACAGGTACGATGTTAGAATCCATGATGATGTCAATAGGCAAATGAAGAAACAGAAGGATCGTTGGAGCTCCTCTTTGACCAGAAGGCATGCGTGGAATGCTATCCTTTTCTCAATTTTTGTTGACTGGTTTGGAATCGATGTTTAAGTAATGTTATGGACGGCACTGGTACGGATCAATTCCTGGCTGTCTCGTAGGACCAAGCGAAGCTTTGTATGGCAGCACCCGAGGAAAGTAGTAAAGGCGACTTGTTCTGATCTTAAAGGATTGTCCGATCTTCACAATGTGAGGATCCTCCTCCATGTGGATGTTGATTTCTATAGTAGATTCATTCAGCATGGTTTGGGTTTCCGATGGTAAGGGCTCGTTGATTAAGAGTATCCGTGCCAAGGTAAAGTGAGATGGATCCATCATCCTGACACACTCAACAACATTAATCAAAGCAAATCCTCTCCGATCATGTCTGGATATAAAGGGGAAGCACGATGGTCCTCATTATCACGTTGATAAGTGAGAGGACCTATGAAAGAAGCCTTTATTGAAAAAAAAAGTTAGGAGGGATAGATTCAGGTCTATATATCTGTGGGTGATGATTGCAAAGTGGTGATGATGGTTTGGTAGTGGTGACGTCATCTTCTTCAGAAGGACCAACTACGCGATTTTCCGTCGATGTAAGTGTTGTTCAGAAATCTGAGACTCACTACGATATTATGTTTGCGGTGGTGGATGGTTATGAGTGTATGTCGTCCTTTATCATAAAGCCAAACCAAAGCCTTTCCAACACAGCGCGTCAAGAAGATGAGGACGAAGCTACGATTTGTCAGGTACTATACATCAGATTAGAAGGGAAACCACACCAGACGGAGTTCAAAGAGTGATGAGATGTGTCAAAACTCCCATACTTAGGTTGTGCGCAATGGTGTCCGTAGAGATTACCCCCTCGCCCCACACAGGTCGTAGGTGGGATGTGCTTAATTGTTCATACTGCTGCGGTGTATGGAAGAACGAACCCATTAATAGTAGTACTCCCCCATCGTACGCGTTGAAAAACCATCTACTAAGAGGGTCGGAGGTACGGGAGTAGCTGCGGAAGGGAAGTGGTTTTTGCGACGGTGGTTTTCATCATTGAAGGCGAGGCCCGCGTTGAGGTGGATGGTTTAGGTACCTTTGCAGAGGATGGTTGGGTTTGAATGTAATGGGTGTCTTGATTGGTATAGCAATATCGTTAGGGTGGTATACATATTGCAAGGTTTCAAGGGGGAGAATCACTTTTATACGGTATAGGACTTTCCCCTCGTACTCAAATTTAGCATCTATGTAGTTTAGAGGCACGCATCCCAGTGGCCTTGATCCACGGACGAACCCAGCATATTTATTTAGAACCTCCTCAAGGACCTATAAGAGTTGGGTAAAGTACGTGTCCTAACCCGAATGTTGAGATCACGGTGCTAAGGTAGAGTAAAGCGTCATTGAGTGCGAACATGATGGGGTTGGCACACATGTAGCTAAGGATATTATTGTTGAAATATTTTGAAGAGATATGTTTAGGCTAGCACCCCCGTCAATCATAACAACGACGTACACGAATGTCCCGGACGTAAGCTGAGATGAAACAGGGCAGGGTCAGGATCTTCTGTACGCAATCGCATTTCATCTTCAGAGAACTGACTGCAGCAGCTTGTGTACAGAAGACATAAGTGTCGAGGCGGTTGGGTTGTTTGGTGAGAGAAGCAACGTATTGGTTGTTAGAATGGGGCCAACGGGCAGGTTTCATTAGGTAGACTCGATCCCCCCCGTAAGATTTCAACGAGAGTTTGTCGATGAGATTCAGAAGTCTGAATGAAATCATATAGTGTCATTTTGCGGGTGATTGGTGAAGCTGTTTGATCATGGGCTCGTGGAAAATCCTTATAAGAGACGGGTCCGAAGGGTCCACGAATAACCCTTTGGTGGTGGTGGCAATCGGGATGCTCAGACGAGAAAAGAGAGACGCAGGTGTGCTTACTTTCACTTCTCAGGTTTTCCTGTGCTCGAGAGCACACAATCCTATTAATCTCGTAGACCAGAGATAATAAGATGATTGGGATAAATCATGGTCTTCAAGAGGTGGGGTTGTAAAATGACAGTATCTTGGTGAGTCGGGGACAGATGGTATAGAAGCGGAATGGAAACTAAGGTCTCCCCCTTCGTAAGTTGTCTTTCTTAACCTTTCTTCTGGGAGCGGTGACTGACTAGATGGTTTTTTAATGCTTTGCAAAATCCTCCCACATCATGTCCTGGTATGGCGGTGATAAGCCCAGATCTTCGACTCTCATAACCTATATGTCTGAGTTTAACAGGTCATAGGTTCTAATGGGGGTAGGGAAATGGTCGGCATTATCTACTAACATAGCAAGGATTTTGGCGTAGATCCTTTAAGTGGGTCAAAATCAGAAGAGATGAGGGTCTTGGATTGTGCGGTTTGGTACTGTTTGGGGGGCTGGTTAGTTTGTTGGGTGGTGTTTTACCCGATGGTGGTTGATACGTGGTTTTCACTAAACTGGGTTCTTCTTTGTCGCAGAAGCTATATTGGGTGGATGAGCCACGATGGTGTTGGTCTCAGAAAACAACCACGGGGACATAGGAGTGACCGAAACAAATCTTTTATGATGGAATTTGTTAGGGGTTTGATAGGTGACATAATACGTGGCGTGATAATGTTGATTATACCCTTGATATCGAGAGCGCTGTATGGTGCGAAGGCGTAGATCGTTTTGAAGAAAACGCAGGAGGTAAATGCTATTATTGGTGCAAGGTGGCAGGCTGATCCCAATATGGAAGGTAGGTGATGGACAATGATGTATTTGATTGTTGATAGCGGCCCGGGTTGAGTGTTTCTCTCCTAAGGGCTGTGCTTTCTTGGACAAATCTGTCGCTTAGCGGGGTGTGTTACGACTGGTATGGGTAGGTCCTAAGCATATGGGAGAAGATTTGGTAATTTATAGAAGTGGACCGCGGCATGAATGGTAGAGATAGGGATGGCTACAGGTGAGCACATGGGCCATTTTAAGCTTCATGTAACACTTCGGTATTGGTGGCGGTCTCAAGATCGGTCATCTGCATTGATAGAATAGGTCTCAAAACTCCCAAGGACTTTGTCTATCTCGGGAGATGACATCTTTAGGTTTTGAATTGTAAATTTGGTACGGAAGAAGGTGGGTGTGATTCCAGTCCACTCTGGGTGTGATACAGTGAGTATATGAGGCACTGTATCAATAGATGTTAAGATGTCAACCGGTCGTTGAAAAGATTTAGGCGATGAAGAACTAATAGGTAAGAGGGCGTGTTCGAGAGGATCCGTCATGGTTAAAGAATTTGGTGATGTCGATGCAGAGATTCTCGTCTAAGGATGTCAAAGGAGTGGCGTACCTTCCTCTTTGCAACAAGAGTGGTAGAAGGGGAAGTCTGGGAAATAGATAGATTAGATAACATCCGTTCGCAGTCTTGTAGGGATGTGGTATAAGCAGACTCATCGATGGGAAGAGGAGTCTGGGCAGTTAACTCCCTTATGGGTAAAGGAATGATTTCACTTTGGTTCGATGGTGGTAAAGGAGGTTCGGGCTCCTGTGTTAGTGAAGAGGCTTGATTCAAATTTTTCTCGATAGAGGCTTTTGGCTGGGTATCGAAGACTGCATGGATCTCATGAACACTCTCCCTCGGCTAAGATATCCTGGTTTGTGTTACTGTTGGGAGAGTGATTCGGGAATGGTTTGTTGAAGATTTTCAAATTTCAGTTGGCAGGGGCATTAGGATTATCGAGGGTTATATCCCCTGCGTCAACCATTTCCTGCACTATGTTTTTCAAACATCTTGCAGTTCTCATGACTGTGTCCCTTCACGCGTAAGAAGTTACGAAGTCATTTTCTTTGTACCAGGAAGGTATGGCGCGAGTGGAATCAAAACCCAGAATGAGGTTTAACAGGAGGTAATGTAATGGCTCCTGCTTTGAGCAATTTTTCCAATATCACACCATATGTTTCTCCCAAGGGAGTGTAGTTGATGGGCTCGGCTTTGTACTTATAGGTGGTTTTTGGTGGGGCATTAGACGATGTTTGAGATTTAACCATCATCGCGTGGACAGCTACTTTTGATTTAGAAGAAGTGGACGCATGAGGAGTGGTGGTATTTGGTTTATTGGTAGAATCAAGAGTTCGGAAATTGGAGTTTTTGTTACGCAACTGCAATTTCTCTTCCTCTAAGGCTCGAATCTCTAGTTTTCGAGCCATAGTAAAGGCTTCATCGAATGTACGGAAAGTTTTGAATTGGAGAGTAGGAAGAAATGTGCTTAGCACATGCCCGTGTGAAAAGTTCGATAAGTTCAGTCTGAGGCAAGGCATATGTAAGGTTGGTTGATAAGGCCGCGCCATCAGTCCAACGAAATCTGCGATAGATTCATCTTCGAATTGTCGAATGGCATAAAGGTCGGTGATGGATACTTTCTTACAATGTTATGGAGAAGTGATCCAAGAAAGATTGGGCTAGTTGGTTAAAAGAGAAGATTGAGTGCTGGGTTAAAGCACTATACCACTCCAAGGCAGGTCCTGATAAGGACATGGGAAAGGTGCGGAGTAGCAAGGCATTCATCATGGGCAATCAAATAAAAAGCATGTCTAAATGATCGCAAGTGTTGTTGAGGATCCTCTTTACTATTAAAACGAGTAAATTTCAGCAACTCCCGTTGAGGAGGATATGAGTGAAGGGGACAGAAGTGGTGAATGGGCTCCCAACAACTTGCTCGTATGTCAAGGCGCTATGACTTCCCGACACAGAAGCCTCCAGATTTTGCATTTTTTCCATCATTTGTTTGATGCAAATCTGTGGTTGATGAGGATGATGGTGCGGTTGTGGCAAAACGGAGGAAATTGGGCCAAGGGCCTCCACTAGACAATGGTGGGGTTAAGTGTTGATAAGGTATGGAGGATGAATATGTTTAGGCGACAGAATAGGGAGTCCCATATAAGGTGTGTGAGGTTACTGGATACGTGTATGGGAATGAAAAGGTAGGCGGAGCTTGAGAAGGAAAAGCTCGTGTGGATAGGTGCAAAGAGCAAGTCATGAATGGAGTAGTCCTCCAAGAGAGATGAGGTAGGGGTAGTCGGTGGTAATGATATATGATGGGTCCAAGATTAGCCAAAGAAAAGCCAATCTGAGTCGTATGAACCTCTGAAGCTGTCGGATTGGGAGATGGGGCTAAAGGTGCCGGAAGCAAGGCGGTGTTATCAGGCGGAGTGGGGGCTAAATGAGGCAGCTATACTAATAGGCATGCCAACAAAGAGCTGACCATCACGCGTACGTCAGGGGCATGAGACAAATAGTATGTACAGCGCTAGGATTAGCATCCAAAAATTTGGCAAAGTCCTTGTCTCAACAAGAATTTGGGGGATTCTCACTGGTGTCTGTAGATTCCCCACAGAATGTGAAGGGGGTGATTCAGGTAAAGAAACAGAGCAAGCATTTGAAACCATGGCGGCGGCTTGCTTTCGAGTGATAACAACCATGGACAGGTGTTCACAGTAGGGTTTCAATCTATCTGAAACAGAAATAGCCTAGAATGGTGAAATTGGCAGGTTGGTTGCTGGTTTGTCAGGGTTGTAGAAGACAGTAACCGATATCGGTCTAGTATCCGATGTCGTTATACTATAGTCGACGTCGGTCAGGTAACCGATGTCGGTTGTAAGAAGTCTGGGTAACAAGATATAAAAGGCTGCTAATTTGATTTTAACAACGTTTAGTATATTTGTCAAATTTGATCACAGAAGACAAAATATGACCAAAGAAAACAGAACTGAAAACAAGCAAGATGCACACTCAAATCCAGAGACTAACCCTAGGGTTAATTTAATTATTGTGGGCTTTATGCCTTTAGACGTAGAATGCTGTCAGAATCCTAAACAACCAAGACCTAGGGGAAATGTCAAGTTTGTTTTGGCTTATAAGGTTACCTCAATCGGGCAGAGGAATACCACGGAAAAAAAAAGGGATGTTTGAGTATTGTGTTAATTGTGAAGTGATTCGGTATGTGTTGTGTAGTGAATGTAAGATTAATTTCCTGTCAATACCATGGATATCACCCCCACGTGTACGACCTGTTACTTAATCTACGTTCCTAGAATTGAAAAACAATAAGCAGGAATGCAATGCAGTGTTTTAAACCCAAATCGAAAATGATATTTCTATGAAGCAAAGAGATGACTTTCACTAATGCAAGATGCAAAAAACAAAGCAAGTTCTTTTTACCAAAAATAATACAAAACTTTAGAATATCTTTAGAAGAAGAAAACAGTAGGTATGCTCCCTATATGAAAGCAAGTAAGAAAGAAAGAAACCTAAATGGGTCCCACCGGGTGTGCCAAAATGCTTCACTCGGAATGTTTCGTTCCTTTTAGAAACAGATAAGGTTAGGGGCTAGAGGAATACTTGTAGAATGTCAAGATTGGTGTGCGCGTACCGTAGAGAAAGATCAGGCTTGATTACGAAGAACTCCTTTTTGTCTTGGAAGGACTACCTGCAACATAAGAACACAAGACCACAAGATTTTGATTAGACATAAATGAGGAAACTGCCTTGGGCCCAGGAAATATAAAACTTCCTTTCGAAGGTGGGTCAGTTTCCCTGCTAATATGAATTAACACAAAAGATTGTAAAATATCAATTAAGTTGCTTCGTTGAACTGGGTAGGGGAAAGGCTGGTTTTCTGGTTTTGATCAGAGGAACCAATGTCGGTTATCGATAACCGATGCCGGTTACTGATAACCGATACCGGTGGGTTCTAGGATCTTCTTGGTAGCTATGGTGTTTGTAAGGGCTGGTTTATGGATGATATTAGGAAACGAGATGATGAGAGGTAAAAGAATGACAGTTAGATGCAATGGCACGTTTGGGGTAGTGGATTTAGAAACGGATTTAGGAGGAACTGTGATTCAAAGAGCAATAAGAAATGTTATAACAGAGGACATGCAAGATGTGACTTAATGGGTTTTGACAAAGATGCAAGTTGATCTCCTTTGCTGGCAAATGCTTCTGGTTTCTTCACTCGTCTCTTGCTCGGTCAAGTGAAGATCAGACTCTGTTTTTCGCTCCCAATGATCTCTGATGATTCAAAAATCATTCGATCCTGATCCAAAATGAAATTCTGATCCTTTGTTTTTGGTTGGGGAGCCCATTTACAGGGAAACCGATGGCGGTTGCGTAACCGACGGCGGTGGAGTAGGGAACCGGCATCGGTAAGGAAAAAAGTAGGCTATGTTTAGTAAAATAGCCCACCTTCCCTGCTTTTCTCCCAAGAGATCAGTTGCGGGCTTGGTCCAAGTGGCTAGAAGGTCAGTTTGGGTGCGAGTAAGGAGGCATTAGTTATGGATGTGAGTCCTAGACCAAGTCATAGGTCTTAATTAGGTTAGTTAGGGATAGGGCTAGGTCATGAATGAGGTGTCAAAATGAGGTGTGCAGGTAAGGTGATGTGGATTTATCAATTACAAGGTAATTAATAAATAATTGTGTAAGGTTTAGGTGATGAGGTTAAGTTGTGAGATGAGATGCGGGTCACAAGGGGTCGTAAGACACAAATTTGGTGTCTACATTAGGGTTTTGGTAAGTCTTAGTTAGTTATGGGAACTTGATAAGAATAGGTATTAAGTTGAGTTGGCTTGGTGAGGTGTCTAAGTGAACTGTATGTGTGGATATTATTTAAATAATAAATATAGTTAGGATAATGCATTAATTTAATTTAATTAATATTAGTGGGGTGAAGGAGGTCATGGCTAGGTAAATGTAATAAAGGGTGCTTATATGTCGAGGGACAAAAGGGGAGTGTGACCTAATTTTAGTGTCTACATTTTTCCCCTTTTTGTTGCGTAGCTTGTATTGGTAAGCGACTCTAACAAAAATAAGATGTGATTGTCCCATGTGTGGGTGAAGGTCATCCCCCTCAAACCAAGAACTAATGAGGCAGTAGGTTGAAGTGATAAGTGGTTTAATAAAAGGTAAATGTGAGGAAAAGGCAAGTGGGTACAGAGGAAAAAAGGGTGAAAGGTCTACTCCTCGGGACTCAGGAATGGGTCAGTCAAAGGTAAGCAACATCAAATGCATGCACACGTATAAACTACACATCTACCAGGTTGATAGTAGGAAAACTGACTCATATAAGGCGATAGGTTTATCAAACAAGGGTGAAGTTATCCAGTATCCAAGTATAGGAATATGGTCAGGAAACACAACGTAGGTTGGTGTCAAGAACTTTTAGGTATGTTCTGGTACACCAAAGAGGTTAGGATAAATGGTCATACAATAGGCTAAGGTAAGGTCAGTAGGTCATCAGCACAGTTCATGTCGTAGGGTATCGGACACATGGGAGAGAGGTAGGAGGATCAGGGCGGGACCAAGACCACCGGCCACAATGGAACAGATGTGCCACAGAGGAGGCGGCAAATGTGACAACGTAAGCACCTAACTCTATAGTGTTAATTAGATTAGAGTAGAGGTTGTGATAGTTGTTATTTATAGAGTTTTGTGGGTTTTGTATGTTGTGGATGGGTAAAATTGAAATGTGGGTATGGGGGGGAAAATAGGCAAAAAAATAGAGGGGGAGGGTAGTAAAATTGGAGAGGTGGGGTGGGGGTTAGGGGTTGGTGGGTAGTGTAGGTCAGTGTAGGTGGGGTAAAAGGGAAGGTGGGAGGGTTTTAGAAAAGGGGGGATTTGGGAAGTTGCGGATTTTTCCACGATAGTGACCAGCGTCAAGCAAGTTGGGCCAGCATCGGTTGGGTAGAACTGGGATCAGTCACCAAAAAGGTGAACGAGTGAGTTACATGGTAACTGTGGTTGGTAAAAGAGGAACTGGTATGGTTACCAAATAGGTTGACCGATGCCAGTTTAAGGTGTGACTGGAAAAAAAAGGGGGGGGTAGGGTTAGGATGATGAACCAGCACCGGTCAGGATTTTAGAACAAGGGTCTGCGAGGGATGTGGGCCAGGTTGGTTAGTGGAGATGGGTAAGTAAAAATAGGGTGGAGGGTAAGGAAAATTGGTGTGGAATCTGGTAGTTGGTGGTGAAATGTAGATCAATGTGTGCTTGGATGGATGTAGGGCGACAATCGCAGTTTACATATGTGGGATAGGGTTCCGCCGCTACTGGTGACATTACGTGGCTTAGTGACCCCTTGGCGAGCACAAGCACATGCAGGTAGTATTAAGTATGTATTGAGTGGTATTTGACCTGATCCTGACATGTGTTTTGGCAACCCAGTGTGGCATGGTCATGCTCATCGATTAGATGGGCCTCTTGCAACCAACCGTTCCACCTTTATGACGGTGAGATGACTATCTACCCTGAGGACGTGTTCAAGATTTTGTAGTGACCCATATAGGGGCCCAAGTGTACTCTATATCTCCAAGGCGTAGAGGATTTGATCGGGACAATTTTGGTGAGGGGGGGGGGGGGTGGTGGAGTTGAGATTCCATAGTGCAGTTGAGTATGCGAGAGTACATAGCCATATGGATGAGACGACGAGGTAAATGTTATGATGGAGGTAGTGTTGCTTTTATGTAGAGGGATGGATGGCTTTTTCCCGATCACTGATGGGGGTTCTCCATGATATGCTGTGCATGACACATGCTTTTCTTGGGCACCAAATTTGGTGCAGCTATACAGAGAGCTGTGGGCATATGGGAGGGTGCACAGGTTAGCATGTGTTGTACATTTATATTGACACTACTGGGTTGTATGAGCACATAGTCTATGTTCAACCTTAGGGATGCCTCAACGAGATGCATTCTTGCGAGATGTGTGCATTGGGAACAGGAGATGGGTGTCAGTTGCATAAGAGCGGAGGTTCCGATAGGCCGACATATGATGTGACCCATTTTCGACAGTGTGTTGGAGGGGTTGTCCAGATAGTGGACATTATCTGGAGCAGATGTGGGATTCCCCCATAAGACCAAAACCCCCCATTACATGAGAGATAGCTGAGCTCCAGCTAAAGAGGTGGATACAGGGTCGTTGCTGCTGGGGAGGCTGAGATGATCCTAATAGACAGGTTCGAAGGTAGTTAGTTCGGCCTTATTCAGGATATTCCTTTGTCTTCCCACAGTATCAGAGAGATGACGTGGAGAGGCCTCTACCTCTACCACTGCCTACAGTGCCTATAGGAGAGGAGGAGGAGCTAGTGGATTGATAGATTGATGACGTCAGATGCACAGATAGGTATAGGCAATGGTGGGCAGCTCAGTTATGAGCCATACCACCTAGACTGGGGAAGCCTGACTTAGCTACCATTACAGTGTAGAGAGGTGCCCTACAGGGGCAGGTAGCAACACTAATCACGTAGATAGGTATATTGTAGAAACAACTTGAGGGTAGAGGCCAGACGTGGTAAGTAGAAGTTATGAGTACAGGTGCCAGTCTGCAGGCCCAGATGGGGACGGGAGGAGAGGAGAGAGGATGGAGGAAGATGGAGGAGATGTGAGACATAGGATGGTCAGGTGGCAACATAGGGGCTCAGGTGTAGGTTTACAGTTCCAGTTGGCCATAGCCCAAGTATATATTGGGGACCTGACAGGATAGGGGCAGGGAGCACCACCACAGGCACAGGAATAGGGGGCACTGTCGACACTAAAATTTTCCTCCGTAATTTCTATTTCATTAATGTATGTATTAAGAAGAGGACGTTTGTTAAGATAATTGTAGCAGTAGCATCCGATTAGAAGATAATGGTGCTACCGGTTATGACGCCACCCAATAATGTATAGATGGTAACAGTCAAAGAAAATAGGAATGTGGGTGGTAAAAAAGTAAAATTTTTGAATATGGTCGTGGTAAATGTAAGTCATGTTGTTGCTTGGATTGGATGCTAGGGGAAATCGCAGTTACAATTTGGGATACGGGTGCCGCCGCTACTGGTGACTAACGTTTCTTAGTAGTGACCCCTTGGAGATGCAGCACATTCAGGTAGTGATTGAGTGGTCGTTGACGCTACCGACTGTTGTTTGCGGCAACCCGTTTGATGGTCATTCTCCTCGATAATGGGTACTTACTGGCAACCAACAACTTTCACCTTTCTGACGGTGAGATTCTATTACCCTAGAGGACGTGTTCAAGATTTTGTAGTTACCCTATTGGGTCCCAGTGGTACTCTATAAAATCCTCCAAGGCCTTAGAGATTTGAATGGGACAATTTTTGTGAGGGGGTGTGGAGTTGAGATTCCATAGTGCCAGTTGAGCTATGACGAGATGGCCTGCCCATATGGATGAGACGAGGCTAATTGTTTTTGATGGAGGTAGTGTGCTGTTTGTAGAGGGTGGATGCTTTCCCCGATCACTGTGGGGGTTCTCCTGATTGATTGTGCATGAGACATGCTTTTCTTGGGCACGCACATTTTTGGTGCATGCTATCAGAGAAGCTTGTGGGGCATATGGAGGTTTCACAGGTTTAGCATGTGTTGTCCATTATATGACACTGGTTGTATGAGCACATAGTCTATGTTCAAACCTATAGGGATTCCTTCAATGAGATGCATTTCCTTGCGATATGTGTGCATTTGGGATACAGGAATTTGTGTCATTTGCAAAGAGCGGAGGTCAGATCGGCCGCCATATGATGTACACATTTTGACATTTTTTTTGGAGGGGTTTTTGTCACAGAGTGACATTATCTGGAGGCATCAATGTGGGGATTCCCCTCATATTAAACACATACATGAGATCTAGCTGACTCCCAGCTAAAGAGTGGATACAGGTCCGTTTTTCTGGGGAGATGAGATGATCCTAATAGACAAGGTTCGAAGGTAGTTCGGCCTTATTCATCACAGGATATTCCTTGTCCTTCCCACGTATCAGAGAGATGACTGTGGCAGAGGCCTCTACCTCTACCACTGTGCCCCCCTACAGTGCCTATAGGAGAGGAGGAGGAGCTAGTGGATTGATAGTGATTGATGACGTCAAGATGCACAGATAGGTATAGGCAGAAATGGTGGGCAGCTCCAGTTATGAGCCTACACACCTAGACCTGGGGAAGCCTGACTAGCTACATTACAGTGTAGAGAGGTATGCCCTACAGGGGCAGGGTAGCAAACACTAATCACGTAGATAGGTATAGTGGTAGAAAACCGTGAGGGGGTCAGAGGCAGAGGTAGTAGAGTGAGTTATGAGTACCGGTGGCCAGTCTGCAGGCCCAGATGGCGGAGGGAGAGGAGGAGGAGATGTGAGGAGATGGAGGACATAGATGGTCCAGGTGTTGGCAACCTTAGTGGCTCAGGTCGGTAGGTTTACACAGGGCCCAGTTGGGCCATAGCCCAAGTATATCTATTGATGGGACCTTACAGTGCAGTAGGGGGCAGGGAGCACCACGCACAGGCACAGGAATAGGGGCACTGTCGACACTCTAAAATTTGCCTCCGTAATTGTCTATTTCATTAATGTATGTATTAAAAATAGGACTTTGTTAAGTTAATTTGTAAGTAGCACATCCGATAGAGAATAATGGTTCGTGACCGGTATGACCCGCCACCAATACTGTGGTATTGTAACAACCGTCAAAGTACATAGGCATTAGTGGTAAAAAGTAACTTTTTTTCTAAGTGGTTCAGAATGTTAAATGTCAAAGTTAGTGTAAGTAGAGAAGTAGGGTTCTACATGATTAGGAATTAGAAATATTGATATTAGTAATAAGACAAGGAGTGATGTCCATAAATACTTTTTTTGTATTGTTTTTGTAAAAATTCTAAAAAGGGGAGTGAACCCATGTGAAATGATAAGGTTATCTTTTCTTAAAAATGATAAGCTCCATTTAAATATAGAGTTAAGTAATGAATATTCATTCACCATATTAAATTTCTTATCCTATCTTAGAGATAAGGTGGATAAATCCTGAAAGTTATATAAATAAAAAGGCTACCCCCCTCATTAGCATAGAAGGAAGTAGTAAGAAATATTGTATGAGTAAGTGTGTAGAGAAAGCCATCATTTAGAAGGTGTGTTAAAGAAGCTATTAAGAGTTGTAATTGTGAAGTTTCTCCCATAGTTATTGTTGGAAGGCAAGTGAAGTTAGTAACACTTGAATTACCTCATGGGTGAGATTGTAACAATTTCATGTTGATATTATAATTTACACTTATATTTCAGATTTGTCATCATTCTTTCATATCATAGTCTATGGTATTCTTGTGCTATGTTTGTTGTTGTGTTTCCAGATTACATCCACCAAACTAAAAGCTATGCATTAGTAAATAATCATAGCACTAGGAGTTCCTGGTGGAGAATTATCATAGTGCCGGATTGGTGATGACATTTTGGTTCCATTGCTGAGACCATTCCTCGTTGGTGGATTTTCTGGAGAGATATTAACACTTAGTCAGAAATCATTTGGAGAGTAACCTTTTTTTACTGTGCATATTAGTTACCATGGTAAAGTCACTTTTTACCATGAATAGTATTTACCATAGTAACTTTACTTTTTACCGTGAATAGTATTTACCACAGTAACTTCAATTTTTACCATGAATAGTGTTTACCACAGTAAAGTTATTTTTTAGCACAATAAGTCAAGTTTTACCATAGTTTACCGTGGTCATTCCTATTTTACTCTAGAAAAGTGTAAAGTCACTTTCTATTATAGTGATTCTAATTATTTGTGCACATAAGTCTTGTTGATTGTACTTGTGGGTTGGTATTTCATTGTGGTTACTTTTGAAAATGGGCAAGATTCCTTTTTTTTCAACCTAATCTAATGAAGATGTTTCCTCTTTCATTCAAGAATCTAAACGATCTTGCATTTGTAATGGCCTCATAAGAAGGGAACAATGGACTGAATTTTCTCCTACCTTTTTGGATGATTCAGCCCTTAGGTGTTTTGAAACACTAGGTGATAATGTGAAAAACTCATGGGATTTATTAACTGAAAGTTTTCTTGAAGAATTTGGTGAACAACAGAAATATGCAGATCTCATGATCGATATCACAAAGCTATCCCAAGGAGAGAAGGAGAAGATAAGGGATTATCGCTCATGTTCTAGAGCTAAGGAGGAATCTCGATGCCCAAATCCAAAAGGAAGGATTAGCGGATGGGTTGATGAATGGCATGGATAATCTCCTTTGTAATCACTTCATTCTTGGGATGAAGCCAGAGATCAAACAACGAGTAAATTATGACTGCTCAGCGACCCTTGAACAAGCAAAGGATATTGCAAGAAGGCAAGAAGAAAGCATGGAAGAAGAGCCAAAAGAAATTGTTTCTAAGGTAGAGCCTACACCAACACCTTTGGTCCATAATCCACAACCACTCTACAGTGAGCACAAATCTTTCTCCTAGTACATCTACTAAGTATGAAGATCTGCTCAGGAAGATGGGCCACGTTAACTATTTATCTTCTTCAAGGAAAATATTTTAGTTCTCAGGGAGGAGATAGAGGTCCAAAAAGAAATATTTCTGAAGTTGTATGTTATGGTTATCATAAAAAGGGTTATTATAAGTATAATTGTCTAAATAGAGCTTCTACATCTAGTACAAGAGATAATGATAAAAGAAAAGCACCTATGAATTCTTTTGATGTAGTAGATAGGAGCATAAATAATGAAGTAGATGTGTTTGTAACAAAAAGAAATAAAGAAAAAGATAACCAAGATGGAAATGATCCTAAGAAGATGAAAGGATAAACTAGTAAGAAACATAGGAGAAGAAAGTTGGGTGTGCAAGATTCTCTAATTTCACAGGGGTAAGGACCATACTCCATCTTAGAAGATCTGTCCAAAAGGCCTACAAATATTACATATGGTCAACTTTTGGCTGTCTTCTGAGAAGATGTGGGAGTTGCGAAGTGGACCCAATGCTCGACGAAAGGAAGGAGGTTGAGGTCCTTGTTTTAGAAGCAGAGGTGGATCCCTACGTTCCACAAGTTGAGGTATTATGTAATGGTATTTCAATTCATGATATCTTAGTAGATGGAGGTGCTGTAGTTAATGTAATGATTGAGTCTGTAATGAATATGTTGGGTTTAAAAATTGATCGCACTCAACACTTATGTTAAGGTCTTAAAATAAGGGAAAAACTAAACTAGAAGGTGTTGTTTCAAATGTGGCAATATCTGTTATGGGTGTTGTATGTGTGGTAGACTTTCAGGTGATGAAAAATAGTATTTTTGCATAACCAATGTTATTGGGAAGGCCATGACTAAGGAGAGTTCATGCAAGAAACTACTGGAATGAAGGATTCATTACACTTGGATGTGGCAGAGAGAGGGTGAAGATAAATGTGATCACTTGACATCATAAGGCAGAACCTGTGGATTCAAGTGATGAAACTGATGATTGTACATCCTCTAATTACTTTAGTACGAGTGAAGTGGACATAGAAGATTGAAGAAAGTGAGGCTGATGTTTCAATCATGGATATCCTTCTAGTCAAACCCATAAAATTATTTGAAGAAGAAATTAATGATCATCTCTAACAAAAAGATTGGTGATGTTTTGCTGGAGAGCGAAAAGGAATCCTACCTCCAGTTCTTTCGAAGGTACATACACCTATTCACTTTTGATTACAAGGAACTCCATCAAGTAAGTTGGGTAGAACATTCTATTGAGATGGTAGATGGTGCTAAGCCCATAAATCAAATGACATATAGAATGAATCCTAATTTTTCTAAGACTGTAAAAGAAGAAATAGATAAGTTTCTTGATACAGGATTCATATTTGCTGTGGAGAATTCAAAATGGGTTTCTCCCATTGTGATCTCAATAAAAAATAATAGGAAGCTACGTATTTTTGTTGATTATAGGAAGCTCAACAAGGCAAAAAAGAAGGATCATTACCCTCTTCAATTCTTAGATCAGATCTTGGATGAAGTAGTTGGCTAGGAGTGCTATAGTTTTGCTGATGGATATAACATATATAACCAAGTTTGTATATCGGAGAGAAATATCAGCTGAAGACCATGTTCACCACTCCTTGGGGAACATTTTCTTATAGAGTTATGTCATTTAGGTTGTGTAATGCTCTGGAAATTTTCCAGCATTTGATGAATAGGGTGTTTGAACCCTACATTAGAAACTTCATCAGAGTATTTCTAGATGATTTTTGCATCTATAGGAGCAAGATGGACCACCTGCACTAGATAGAGATAGCATTTCAATGGTTAGATGAAACACAAGCCTCAATAAACCCTACAAAGTGTGTCTTTGGATGTTTTAAAGAAATTTTGTTAAGGCATGTTGTATCCAGAGATGGTATTGGTATTGATTCTAATAAAGTTTCAAAAATCAAAGAGTTACCATTTCCTATGAATAGAAGTAAGTTGAGATCATTTTTAGGCCATATGGGTTACTATAGAAGGTTCATCAAGAATTTCTCAAAGATTGCACAGCCACTAACCCAGTTTTTGAAGAAGGATGTTACTTATGAACCAAGAAAAAAGGCACATGAAGCTTTTAAACAATTGAAGGAGGCTTTGGTGTCTTCACCTATTTTAAAGAATCCAGACTAGAGCAAGTCATTCATTATGTATATCGATGCTTCAGATGCAACACTAAGAAGTACTCTGAGCCAAAATGATGAAAATAGGAATGATCATCTGGTTTACTTTGGGAGTAGACAAATGAGCAGTGTTGAGGTAAATTATATTGTAACTGAAAAAGAGGCTCGAGCTATCATTTTGCTGTAAAAAAAATTTTGAAATTACTTGCTAGGGTAGAAGTTTACAATTGTAACAGATAATCAGGCTCTAAACTATATTGTAAATAAGACTAACCCATCGAGGATGATAGCAAGATGGATAATTTTGCTATAATAATTTGAATTTGATATTATAGATAGGCCGAGAAATAAGCATGTAAATGCAGATGCACTCTCTCAAGCCTATGATGGTTTAGGTTCATCTTGTGATGATGATGATTTCCCAGATGCAACATTGTTATCCCTTGACACAATCCCTAGTGAATACATAGATATTTGGAATTATATAAATGAATTCAAGTTTCCCGATGGTGCTAATGCAAAGACTAAGAGGAAGATTACTCAAGCCATTCATCCATATTCTATTCTGCATGGAGTATTATTTCGAAATAGGACCTGATGGATAGTATAAGAGGGAAGTTGGACATGATCAAGGGAAGGATCTGATAGAATAATTCCACAATGGTACATGTGGAGGAAACTTCTCTAGACAACTTACAGTGAGAAGGATCTTGGATGCAGGTTATCACTAGCCCACTCTTTTTAGAGATTGTTATAATTATTATAAGACATGTGATATTTTTCAAACACATGGTAACCGCAAGACTTCATCAGCTCCATTATACCCTATTATTCCACTTGGTCCCTTTGAAAAATGAGGAATAAATATTTTACTTCCACTTCCAACTACCCCACGCTAAAATAAGTATATTTTAGTTGCCACAAATTATTTAACCAAGTGGGTTGAATTTAGGCCATTGAAAACAGCTTCCATGGATGAAGTGGAAAGGTTCATATATGAACGCATTGTCACCAGATTTGGTTATCCATTAGAAAATTGTAACAGATCAAGGAAGCCACTTCATTAATGAGGTGGTAGAAGCCCTAGTCAACAAGTTTTTCTATTAAGCATAGGAAGGAAACAACATACAAGCCAAGCACAAATGGACAAGTGGAATGAAAACATTTTGTGTTGTGTTAAATTCTAGAAAAAGATGCAGCCTTGTAGGTAGATAAGTGGGATAAAAAGGATTCATGCAGCATTTTGAGCATATAGGGCAACATCAAAGTCAGCAACAGGATACTCCCCATTTCAGTTGGCTTATGGCATTGATCCAATTCTTCCTATTGAGTTTGATATTTTCACTGTGAGAGTTATGAAAAATGAAAGGATGGATGAAAGTGATTTAGTAAAAGAAAGGTTGGTACATCTTCATTTGCTAGAGGAAATGAGAGAAATAGTGAAGGATACAAGATATAAGAAGAAAATGAAGTAGAAGGAATACTTTGATCAAAAGATACGTTGGTCTCCATTTCATGTGAATGACTTGGTTCTAGTATATGATTCCAGATACAAAAAAGAAGACAGAGAAAATATCTTCCCAAATGGATGGGGCCCTACAAAATAGTAGTTGTGCATGAAAATGGTACATACCAACTGGAGGAATTAGATGGCACTCCCATTACAAAATGGGTCAACCATGACAAGTTAAAGATTTTCCAAGCACTAGAATAGTCTACTCTAAGGACAGAGTAGAAGCTAGGAAGGGGGAAGATGTCGACACTAAATTTTTCCTCCGTAATTTCTATTTCATTAATGTATGTATTAGGAATAGGATGTTGTTAAGTATAATTAGTAGTAGCGTCTGATAGAAGATAACGGTGCTGCCGGTACAATGCTACCAATAATGTATAGTATGGTAATAGTCAAAGTACAATAGGAATGTTGTGGTAAAAAGTAAATATTTGTCGTAAGTGGTTTGGTAATGTTAAAATGTCAAAGTTAGGGTAAGTGGAGAAGTAGGGTCTACATGATTAGGAATTATAAATATTATATTAGTGTAAGGATAGGGAGTGATGTCATAAATATTTTGTGTATTTTATTTATAACAAGTCTAAAAAGGTGGAACCCATGTGAAATGATAAGGTTTATCTTATCTTAAGAGATAAGCTTACATGTAAAGATAAGAGTTAATGTATGGAATATGATTCGTCAGAGTAGATTTCTTATCCTATCTTAGAGATAAGGTGGATAAGCCTGAAAGTTCTATAAATAAAGAGGCCACCCCCTCATTTAGCATAGAAGGAAGTAGTGAGAAATATTGTATGAGTAAGTGTGTAAAGGAAGTCATCATTTAAAAGGTGTGTTAAAGAAGCTATTAAAAGTTGTAATTGTGAAGTTTCTCCCATAGTCATTGTTGGAAGGTAAGTGAAGTTAGTAACACTTGAAGTACCTTATGGGTGAGATTGTAACAATTTCATGTTGATATTATAATTTACACTTATATTTCAGATTTGTCATCATTCCTTCGTATCATAGTCTATGGTATTGTTGTGTTATGTTTGTTGTTGTGTTTCTATATTACATCCACCAAACTAAAAGCTATGCATTAGTAAATAATCATAGCACAAGGAGTTCTCGGTGGAGAATTATCATAGTGTCATATTGGTGATGGCAAAACCACCATAGGTATAGGGAAGATGGTCCCAGTTCATAGGCTGGCGTAGGGTAGGTACAGGGGCCAAGACCTATGAGACCACCACAGACCGTGCCTATATCCAAGTTACAGGATGCCCCTAGGTGAGGTGAGGTATTATCAGGACCATCTCATGGCTGTTGAGATAGACTTCCTATCCTACAGAGAGTATAGAGTGTAACAGGCATCTAGTGAGAGGATGAGATCCCGCACACATAGTGTAGAGAGCACAGGAGGTCAATGAGCTTCGAGGCCCGATTAAGGAGAGGCCACCAGCGCATGGCGACCAAAGCTAGGTGATGTGCCAGTAGGGACATAAGAGGCCGAGGGTGTAGGTGACATAGAGATGGAGGACATCTGGTGAGATGTCTGATATGCGACCACCCGATTTTTTATGTATACTAGTGATTATTTGATATATATGTCGACCTGTGTGCCAAAGATAGTTGTATTTTTATCACATACTGGCATGTGCACCAAAGACAGTGAGGATGTACGAGTGATTTTGTTGTATATTTTGAGTAGATACCGGCCTGTGTGCCAAATATTTTTGGTATTGATTCATTCATTCTTTTTGTATATATGAGACTGGTCTACATGCTGATGACATTTTGTATTGTATATCAGCCTGTGTGTTGACATTTTTGAGATGATGGCCATGATGAAATAGACATGTATTTTGAGATACATATTTATTGATTTATATGATGACATTCATGGTATTTTGTGATGCGTTAATATGTTTATGAGATATTGGATGTATGGCTTGTGTTAGAGGAGAGATGGATTTGTTACTTTAATGTGATTTCGAAATTAAGTGATTTAGGCATGGATCGAGTCAGGTTATAGGCATGGATCGAGCCATGTTTGGTAGGCATGGATTGAGTCAGGTTATAGGTATGGTTGAGTTAGGTTATAGGCATGGTTGAGTTAGGTTATAGGCATGGATTGAGTCAAGTTATAGTTAGGCATGGATCAGTCAAGTTGGTTTAGGCATGGTTGAGTCAGATTGGTTTAGGCATGGATTGAGTCAAGTTATAGGCATGGTTGAGTTAGGCTATATGCATGGTTGAGTTAGGTTATAAGCATGAATTGAGTCGGGTTATGGTTAGGCATGGATTAGTCAAGTTGGTTTAGGCATGGTTGAGTCAGGTTGGTTTAGGCATGGATTGAGTCAAGTTATGGTTAGGCATGGATTAGTCAAGTTGGTTTAGGCATGGTTGAGTCAGGTTGGATTAGGCATGGATTGAGTTAGGTTATAGGCATGGATTGAGTCAGGTTATAGGTATGGTTGAGTTAGGTTATAGGCATAAATTGAGTCAGGTTATGGTTAGGCATGGATAGTCAAGTTGGTTTAGGCAATGGTTGAGTTAATTACCGGCATATTGCGTAAGACCGTGGAAAGCATGGTTATGATCTCATAGAAAAAGAAGTGATGCTTCCTCCGCTGTCAGCAGCATCTAAAGATTGTCTAATCTTTAGGATGTGCTGGTCATCCTGGGTATGAATGTTGATCTCGATAGTCGATTAATTCAACATGGTTTGTATCTCAGAGGGTAACGACCAATGAATATATGAGTCCTCTAAACCAAGATAGGTGAGTATGGATTCATCATCCTAACATTAAACGATGTTAATTATAGGTGTGTCGTCATCGATCATTTCAGGATACAGGAATGGAAGAGTGGAAGGGGCCTCGCCTTCACGCTGATAAGTCAAAGGCCCAAAGGAAATGGTTTTTATGAAAAAAAATTTAAGGGGGATAGATTCAGGATCCATCGACTCTGTCGGTGAGGGTGGAGATGAAGGTGGAGCGGGTGAAGGTAGTGATGAAGATGAAGGCGGAGGAGGGCTAAGTTCTTCAATGAGTTCAATGTGGGCCTATTTGGTAGGAGGTTCAGGGAATCAATACCACTACAGTCATTATGTTTATAGGTGGTACATGGAATAATGGTATGGCAACCTTTCTCATAAAAGCCAAAAACAAAACCCTTCCATGCACAGCGGTGTAATAAGGTGTGGGAAAAATGGTGATTGGTAGGTGATTGGAAGTCAGTGGAAAATGGTGCAGTTGTGATGGTGGTTCAGGTGTGTAAGTGGTAGTATTAAGTACCCTATAGGTATGACTAGTATGAAGATGAGGAGAACCATAAAGGAGGCATTCTCCTATACGGTGATCATAGCGAGGGTGTTGGTGAAGGATTCCATACTCGTGTAGAGTAAGGAATGTGTTGACACTATATAGGCGGTACTCCCCCAAAGTGAGGCATTAAAAAACACCTTCCAAGGGATCAGTGGTTGGTATATAGGTAGCTGGAATGAATGATGTATCAGAGGTCAATGCGGAGGTGGAGTTAACAGATTAGGAACCTAATGGGTCAACCGTGGAGGTTATGGTAGTGGTAGGAATGGATGACATATGTGCGGTGAAAGCAGCGGTTGTACTGGTAGGTGGAGGTGTAGGTGAAGTAGTAGTGGTTGCAAAGGTAGATGGCGTGATAGGTATGAGCACATCATTGGGTTCTGTAAGGCATGTTGCATGTTTTGAAAGGTGATGGGTCAGCTGGAATGGTATAAGTGTTTCCTTCATGTTCAAACTTTACACAATGATGCAAAGTGGAAGGAACACAGCCCATGACATGGATCCAGGGTCTACCAAGCAACAAGTTATATTGGAATTCCCCCTCCAAAACATAAAACAATTTTGGAATAGTGTGGGGGCCCATGCGAACGTGAAGGATGATAGTTCCTAGTGTGGAGGTGATAGCGTCATTGAATGAATGCAACATGACTAGATGTTTATGCATGTATTGTCAGGTATGTGCAGTTGAGCAAATGCATGGGATGAAATGATGTTAATGCTAGTGCCTCCATTAATCATCACACGACATACCCGTATGTCATCAATGTGGACAGAGATGAAGAGGGTTGGGTCCGGGTCATCATTTTGGTGTGGCACGATCTCCTCCTCTGAGAAGCTAAAGGAGGACACTTGGTGAACAAGGTGAGGTGAGGATGAAGGTGGTAATTTGGTGAGAGAGGCTATATGATGGGGTGTGATAATGGAGGCTATGGGTGTAGGTTCATTTGGTAAAACCTCTATAGATTGAAGAACCTCCATGAGGGCTTGACGATGGGATTTCAAGGTTTGGATGAGGTCGTATAAGGACATTTTGAGGGGAGATCGGTGTAATTGTTTGAGAATGCTGCGATGTGTGATGCCATTAGAAATAGGGTATGTGGGGCCGCAGTTAGTTATTCTAGGTATGGGTGAAGATGGTATGTTGGGTATAGGATTGGTTGGTGGGTTAGTTGCCTTTTCTTTGCCCTTCTGTGCATATGTAGTGATGTGTACCCTACTGATTTGAGGGAAGTTAGCAAATGGAGAAGGTGTAGGGTGAGTGGTATAATGACATGACTGGCAAAAACCTACTGGAGGAGAAAAACCCTGTGATGTCAACTAGGTGCAATGACATTTGGGTGGTGGCATGGAAAGTTCTCTGATGCAAACCATGTTAATTTCAAATATTGGGTGTGGCTCTAGGTTCTGTGACGGTGGAGGTTGTAGTTGTTGAGTGGGCAGTGTGGGAATGGGTATTGGTGAAGCAAGATCCTCATTAAGAAGGTTGTCGTCGTCAAAGTTGGTTTCTGGTGGACACAATTGGACAAGGACGGTTTTCAAGGCCTTTCAGTTCTCCACATCATGCCCTAGCACATGATGGTATGTGCAAATTTTAGTATCATCAAACTCTTTTGTCTTGGGTTTGAGGGGGTCATAAGGTCGGAGTGGCGGTAATGTGATAACATAAGTCACGAGGAGGTTGGTTACAATTTTGGCATAGGACCCTGCTAGCGGATCACAATGGGAAGTGAACGTGGCTTTGGGTGTAGGTGTGGTTGATTGTCGAGGAACTATTTTTGGAAGATTAGGAACGGGTCGCACTATGGGTTTAGGTGTCGGTGTGGTTTGAGGTATCGGTCGGGTTCGTTTGGGTAGGGGTATAGTAGATGGACAGGTAGGAGGGTGTGGGGTTGTTTTGACTACCTTATTGTGGGGTAGTGGGGTTTTGTTTTTGGGTTATACCTTCTTTGGTAAAGGTGATGTGGGAGCATGAGGTCTAGAAGGAAAAGTAGATAGAGGAAGAGGGCGAGTTACCCATCGGGATAACGGGGGTGATGTGAAGGTAGATGACACGGGTCATACTTGGGGTGTGAGGGATAATAACTAAAGTGTAGTGGGTAGTGAAGAAATAGCTGAAGGTATTGGAGGTATTGGTGGTAAAGAGACTGCAGGTGTGGGTATAAGTCGTGTTGTGTGCCTGGGTAGGTTAGAGGTTTGTGAGGAAGGAATGGGTTGTTGTGTTATTAGTTTATGGATGGGTGAAGGGTGCTTGACCATGTTGGGAAGATGAGGTCTTAAGGTATATGGGACAAGTGTGGGTGTGATTGGTGTAGTCGGGGTATGAGGTCGATGAGTTTATTTCTCTAGTTTAAGTGTTAGAGTCGGTGTGGTATTGACATTGGAGGATGTAGCTAAATCCAGTTTAATAGGTGAATGAGTAAGGTTGGTGGTCGGGGTGACCCCTAAAGTGGTAATAGGTTTATTGGAGGAAAATGTTGTGGGTATGGGTTTGGGTTTAGATGTAGGTCAGGTTATGGGTAAGGGTGTGGTGTGATTGCTAACATGTATCGTGGAATGGGTTGCAATAGTAGTGGTTATATGTGGTTTTATGGGTTGAAACATATTTGGGTAGATAGTGGAGGTAGCAGTGAGGGGCCTCTACATCTTTGTTGAGATAGAGAGTAAGAGGCACCCCCATAGTAAATCCCTATCCACATAATCTAAGTGATCGTCCAAATATGAGAACGGCACATTTGTGGGTGGAGGTTGTGAGGACCTAATGGGAATTCCCATAAAATGTATCTTAGAGACGGGGAATTGGCCAGCTGCAGCTTCTGTGGGTAAGAGAGCTGAAAGTAGGTCTGTTGGATTTTGGGCAGCTGAAGGAGAATGCTCACCAAGAGGCAAAGGTATCTCAACTAGGTCTATGATGGGTGGAGGAGATGATGGGAGATCCTCTATAAGTGGAGGAACGGATAGGTGCTCCTCTTTGGGTGGAGGAGGTAATGGGTGTTCCTTTGTGGGTGGAGGAGGTAGTGGGTGTTTTTTTATGGGTAGAGGAGGTACTGTAGGTAAAGGTTCTCTAAGTGATGAAGCTAAGGGTGAGATGGTCTTAATGTTAGTGGAAGACCCCTCGGTAGGTGATGAAAGAGATGAAAGGTGTTCCTCTATTGGTAAAGGAATAGTGGAGGTTGGTTCTAATGTCGAAGGAGGATTTCGAGCTAGGATTTCCTCTATGGAAGGGATGTGAGGTAATTGAGAGGTGACAGGTACCTCATTATAGATAGTGTGAACCTCACGAGTATGGGTATCGTGAGTGGATGTCTCACCGGTTTGATTGGATGAAGGGGCATGGTTGGGAAATGGTTTTTTGAATATTTGTAGATTTTGGTTGGGGGTGGCGTTGGGATTATCCACAGTTGACTCGCCTTTCTTGAGCATTTCTTGGACAATATTCTTGAAAGTGATGCAGTTGCCATCACTATGACCCTTTACTCGATGATAGTTATAGAAATCATGTTCTTTAGACCATGTGGGCATGGGTCAAGTAGGGTCAAAACCAGTGTGTGATTTTATGGGTGAAATGGTGATGGCTCTAGATTTGATAACTTTTCTAAGACAGAAGAGTAAGGTTCCCTAATTGGGGTATATTTTCGCTACTCTTGTCTGAATCGAAAAGTCTGGATAGGTGAGAGATTAGATAAGGGTGTATTCTGATTCGATAGATGAGCTAGGACGACCTTGAGTACCACTGTGTTAGCAGTGCCCTTAGCTTTTGAATAATTGGTTTGTGGTTTGGAAGAGGAAGAGGTATCATTTAACTTGAAATATGAATTCTTATTGCATAATTGGATTTTCTTCTCTTTGATGGCCTGAATCTCTAACTATCGTGCCATACTGAATGCCTCATCGAATGTTTGGAAGGTTTAGACCTGCAAGGTCAGGGAGATATGTCTAGTGCAAGCTCATGTGAAGAGATTGATGAGTTCATTTTGTGGTATTTGGAAGGTAATTTGATTGATCAAGCTATGCCAATGAGCGAAAAAATATACGATAGATTCGTCCTCATACTGACGCGTGGAATATAGATCGGTCATGGTAACCTTCTTGACAATATTGATAGAGAAATGATCCAATAAGCCTTGGGCTACCTGATTGAATGAGAATATCTATACCAATCTAATGCAGGTCTAGTGAGGGACATGGGAAAAGTTCTCAAAAGCAAGGCATCATCATGAATGATCAGATAACACCCGTGTTTGAACGACCACAAATGTTGTTGGGGGTCTTCTTTGCTATTGAAATGATTGAATTTAGGCATTTCCCAATGCACATGGTATGAAGGGATAGGAATGGATGGGTGAATAGGCTCGTTGCAAATCTCATCGTAGGTGAGAGTGTTATGGGAGCCGGAAACCAATGTCTCTAATGTCTGCATCTTGTCCAACATCAATTTAATTAGGTCATTGGTGGGTGTGATGATTGGATGCCTCCTGTAGCGTGAGGAGGTTGGTTTTTGGAATATAATGGGGGTGGCACTCTAGTGTATGGGGCTGCCATGTAAGGTGGTGGAGAAGAAGGTAGTGAAATAGGGGGTACGTACCTAGAATGAATAATGAATGAAACAGGAAGTTGTTGGTAGCATGTATATGGGGGTGGAAGGGTCGTGGTAACCCTAGTGGTAATAGGGGCTAATGATTGTGGAATCTAAAGAACCACATTCTAAAATGGGGTAGGGGTCACCAACACCTGAGGTGGGAATGTAGTTACAGGTATGTATGAGACAGTAGGGGTGGATGAGGTTGTGTTTGGGGTAGTCATCGAGGGTATGGTGGATGTGATGGGTGCCACAGAGGTAACTGGCGCGGAAGTCATAGCGGGTATAGAACCTAACTATGAAACTACTAGGGGTAAGGTGGATGTGGGCAGCACGGAGCCAAATGGGGTCGATGCAAAAGTGGGTGCAAGAGTCGGGGGATAGATATGGGCATGTCGTATATCAACTAACCCGAGGCGTCTCGAGTGGACGAGTGGGAATGGTAAAACTGCAAGGCGACAGGGTTCTTGTCAAGGAGTCGTGTGAACTCCTCATCTTTGGTAGTGATAGTAGTAGGTTGGATGGGATCCATGGCTGGTGATAAAATAGAAGGTGGTGAAGGACTAGATGGGAGTGGTTGGCAACTGGTGTGGAATATGAGGGTGTTTGCTTGTCTTTGAGTCAACACCATGTGAACCAGTATTGATCAGGTAGGGTTGTTTCTCTTTAAATGATACAGAGAACAATAGGAACATGTGAATCTGGTGATTAAAAAAATGGATAAAGTAAAAACCAGTGGTTGGAATGTGAAACAGGCTAACTGATGCCGGTTAGGGAAAACTGACGTCAGTCAGGGGTAACCGCTGCCAGTTACTGTAGAAAATGGATAGTAAGTAAACAACGATGCAGAAGGTAAAATCTGATAGGTATGCCAAATCTAAAGATGTTTAAAATGTCAATGGAAAAAATGACAGTGACAGATACTGTGAAAAGAGGAAGAAAGTGAATTAATATGTCCTTTTGAGTAGATTAGAAAAAGGACCTGGAACCAACGTCAGTTGGGTATAACCAATGGTGGTTAGAGGTAACCAATGAAAATTACTGTGAAATTGAAACAGTGATGAAGGAAAGTGGTTGTGAATTAAAATTTGATGTAAAATCAAACCCAAAATTCTAGAAATGATGATGATATGGCCCAGGCACACTCAGGTGAAGCCAGAATACACCAGCTATGATGAGGAGCATGCAAGGATGAACAAGAAAGTGACGAACGTGATCTCTCACCTCAAAATGCAAGCCAAGCAAAAAAACTAAGAAAATGTGATCCTAGGAGTTCCTTTTCTATTATGTTTGTTTAGATTATGCTATTTAGGGACTGACACATGAATTGTGAAATAGATTTTTTGGTGAGGATGACTTCCTACAAAGAAGGATATCTAAAAGGTGAGGTTTTAGTTATGTCATGGTGGGGGCAAGCTTCGATCTAAAGGATAACACAACAGAGCAGTGAGCTAGGTGCCCACTATGTCATGATTGTGTGATAACCTACATCTTCTTCCAGGTAGGATGTTGTTTAAGAATGTATGTATTTTGAGTTTTGTGTGGTTTGGTAAGACTTAGAGAAAGAGAAAAGGATAGAAGTGCTTTTCTACAATTCATTTGTCAACCATCATCTAGCCATGACTTCCAGCATATAGGTTGCCCTCAATTAATGTGAGCTAATGTAATAAATCAGAATAGAATGCACTTGTTTTTAAACCCAAATTGAAAATGTGAAATTGGATGACACAATAAGATGAAGAGGAATAGGGATGCTCTTTCCCTACAATGCAAAAAACATGAAGAAATGATTCCTTTTAATTACACCAAAAGAAAAGTTTCCTTTAGAGAAAATAGAAAGGAGAGGTGGATTACCAAGGAAGAAAATTATTGTGTATGCTTTTTAGAAGGGAAACAAACACACAATTTTTTCCTAGGAATGAATGAAATGCAAGGAACCCCATATCGGTCCCATCGGGCGTGCCAAAATGTTTCAACTTTTTCTTAGATTGTTTCTTCGAAGTGTTGATGAAACAAATAGGGTAACAGGCATAGGACGAATACCTGTTTAAATATTGATTGATGGGTTGTTGCGCATGTATGACTTCTAAATCCACAGCTGATAGTGAGAGCTTCCTTTTGGCTAGGAGGAACTACCTGTAATGAAAACAAGACCACCAGAAAGAATTAAACAATATGGGCAGTGAATTGCCTAGTGTAAGCTAGATCCGGGAAGTATGATACTTCCTAAATGGCTGTCAGTCCACTGTTTTAAACAATTCAATGTTGTAAAGAAAGTAAATCCTATTGTTATTTTAAAATGATTTAGGTATCTCACTTAAAAACAGAATAAAAAATAGATATAATCTAACAAGCTAAGCTAGAATAGAATCCAAAGGTCAAATGATTGGTTATGGGTCTCTGTAGGTTTAATAAAGGTCTCAGGTAGATCACAGGTGAATGAGAGTGAGATAAAATTAGGTGGGTAGGTCTATGTTCAGGGGTGTGGCATAAACATAGAGACCGGCGTCAGTCAGGGGTAACCGACAACGGTTAGGTATAACATGTGTCAGTTACTGTGAGATCTAGAAATGTCACAAAACAGGATTTTGGTCTCCTTTGTGGTTACACAAAGGACTTTGGTTAGTCGGGATGAGGTATTGGGTGACTGGGGTAGGCGTTTATGAGGTTTTAATGGGTATATTGAGGTGAAAATGTGGAGAAGGTCAATAGGGGGGCAAGGTAAACAATGGATGATAAAATGATGATGAAATGAAATAACCAGGAAAGTATTATGTTGTACTTGGATTCCATTCTTGAAGGCTTGTGTGTGAGGGATGGAGGTGCTGATGATGGGTTTGAAGGTTGCAATTGATCACCAACTGAAGAAAAGATTCTGCATGGGCTGTATGTACACTCCTCCTTGCTTGGATAGATTAGATCATGGCTGGGATGGATGTGCAGGAGAAGATGCTCAATCTCCTTCCTTGGATGTGATTTTTCACTAAAATTGGCTCTCTGAAGATGCGTTATCTCTCTAAGATGTGTTCTTGCTCGTCAATTTTCTCCCAAATTTTTCCAACCTCTAACTTCCAACCTTGAGAATAAGGTTGTTTTGGGGTTAAAAGGGTAACTGACGGTGGTCTGGATTAACCGGTGACGGTTAGGGGTAACTGACGTCAGTCATGGCAGGACTTCCTAGGTTTACTAAACTATGGAGATCCTCCTGATTTCCTTGGATCTCGTGTCATTATCCCATGGATTAGACTAGGAGCCTCTTGTGAACATGTGAGAATGTGGTTAGAGGTAATGTAGGCATTGATTTTTAGGGTTTGGGTAAGTCTTAGTTAGTTATGGGAACTTGCTAAGAATAGGTCTTAGGTTGAGTTGGCTTGGTGAGGTGTCTCAGTGAACTGTATGTGTGGATATTATTTAAATAAGATATTTAAATAATAAATATAGTGAGGATAATGCATTGAATTATTTAAATTAATATTAGTGGGGTGAAGGGGGTCATGGCTAGGTAAATGTAATAAAGGGTGCTTATATGTCGAGGGAAAAAAGGGCAGTGTGACTTAATTTTAGTGTCTACAGTATCTGCATTCAAGGATATTCACTTTCATCTTCATGATGAAACTTCAGGTGTTACTTTCTCTCTTCAAGAGATTAAAACTCAATTAAGGGCATTTCTTAAAGAAAACCTATTCAAGGAGGAATTAATTACCAAAGAGAAGATAAAGGAGATTTTCTCTCTTCAATCTGCTATTAAAGAGGCTAATAAAAAATACCTTGAACATACCGAGTTTGATAAGGACATGGAGAAATGTCTAGGAACTTGGTCCCAAGCCACTGCTAACACATCAATCCCACGAGGCATGGAGATAGCTTAAGCATTGAAAATATTTAGGAAACGGATTCTCAATTCGGTGGGCCCCCCTCAGCAATAAGCGGATGTTTTCTCTTCTAGCTTCTCCTCTCCTCCTTTTTTTGAAATCAAACTCATTGTAAACTACTTAAGGATCTTATGTCGAGTGCTTCCTTAATTAGCATTTTAGTTAATAGAAATGGTTACCAAGTGTAACCAATTTATAAGCTATATAATGACCTCTCTACGCCATTTTCAAGGGCTGGAACTTTTTTTATTTTAAAAGTGTAAAGGAGAAAAAAGCTATCAATACAAGAAGATCTCTCTTACTGTTTCCATCTGCTCTTGTTCTTTCATTGCTATCTGTTGAAATTTATTGAATAATTAGTCTTTTTGACTTCAAGAAGCTTTGTATTCTTGTGGATGTCATCTTTGGAATTTTGTGTCTATGAAATAACACCTTATGGTTTTAAAATGCAAATGATTCTATTCTATATGATTCCATTATGGCGTGGGTAAGGAATTATTTTGTTATCTATATTTCCCGAGATTTCTTTTCTGCATCATCCCATTCCTTAATTATTCTATCCTTTTGTATTGATGATTTGTTATATCAAACACTTTCATGATATCATAGTTCCTCATTAAAGCTAACTGTTGTACATTTGTAAATAATTTTTTGCCTTTAAATAAGGGAGCCTCTCCCATTAAAGAGGAGGGACTTTCTGTCCCTTGATGGTTGCTTTCAATAAAGTCCTTATTTGAGCACCAATACTTTTTGGTGACTCTACTGGGGATTCATTTTGAATGTATTCCAGTTTATGAACAATTTCTTGATCATTCTTTGATCTAGAGACTCTACGATTTACTCATGGTAGGAGAGCTCTTGGTATTGAAGATTCTTAGTTTCATCTCTTGGAGAAGCAAGGTTTTCCTCTTCCTTCAACAAGGAGAAATAGAAGAGCTCATTCCACAAGTATGCCTCCTGTTGAAGATAGAACTCTTGGAAGTGGTATTCCTCAAGAGCAACTCAACCCTAATCTTCGTGCTTTAATTCTTAATGGTTTCAATTCCCCTTCAAGTAGCCTTTCTAAGGATGGAATTTCCATTACCTTGGGTCCATCATGTTGGGCCTCTTACCCTTCCTCAGCCTTTGCATGTGTTACCCAGGGGTAACAAAAAGAACTTCCCCAAGTTCAGAGGTGATGGCAACGTGCACCATAATGAACATATTACAGCCTTCATAGTTGCATATGGAGTCCTCGGAGTTGAACATGAAGATGTCTCGGTGAGGATTTTGGTAGAAAAATTGTAAGATAATGCAGAAAATTAGTTCTATCATCTTCCTGTTGGGGCCATTACCAGTTGGACCATGATGAGGAAAATATTTGAGAACCATTTCAAACCTGCAGAGGATGTGCATGCTTTGTTGGCCTAGATTTCTCAAATAAAGAAAGAATCATAGGATCCTATGAGGGAATTTGTGGCCAGGTTCAAAAATTTGAGTAGCAAGATCCCACCTGACACTCAGCCTGTAGATAAAACTCAAAAATGTTTCTTCCTAGATGCTCAATTGCCTAAAGTTAGCTATGCATTGAGAAGAGCCAACCTTGCAACATTGGCTGAGGATCAGAGATTAGTTGTTAGCATTGAAGATGACTTGATCATGTCTGGTAAGTTGAAAAGAGATCCTTCCAAATCTAGATCTTATTCTTCTTCTTCTAATCCTAGAGCTAATATAGATCCATTAGTTCAAAAGCTTGCTAATGACCTCATTTCCATCAAGAAACAATTGGCTCAACATGCTCCTTATGCAGATGTTCGAAGGAGAAATTTTCAGCCTAGAAATCATTTGCCATCCTCTCAGACAAGGCTAGCAATTGAGGGGCCACCCATCAAGGTCTCTGTTAATGTAATTTGTGAGGTTGAAGAACCTGAAGATGAAGAGATTAATGAATATTTTGAAGAACTTGAAGAAGAGGTTGATGAATAACTAGAGGAACTTGAGGGATCTCGAGTCAATTTATTCACCACTGAAGGTGTTGATGAAGAGTATGATTATGATGAAGTAGTAGCAGATATGATTAGTGAATCATACACTTGTCATGACTTGGGAACAAAAAAATAAGAAGGAGAAAGTGATGCAGCCCACTAAGATTTCCAAGGAACATCCCATGACTATCCCCGTTGTTGCAAAAAGAGGATATCCTATTCCCATTATATCCACATAGAAGGCGAGTTCTGCTAATTCTTCTTTTCCTAATTCTACTGCTAAAGCTTCTTCTTCTCTAGCTCCTAAACCTTGATAAGCCTAAGATTTCTAGTGATGATAGCCCATCCACCTCTGGATCTTTTGATATCATTGAGAACCTTAAGAAAACAAAGGTTCAAATTTCAGAGGTTGAGTATTATCAAAACCAGCCTAAATCCTTTTCCAAAATGGTCCAATTTGTCAATCTCCCATTCCAAAAATACCCTCTAAAGGCCTTCTTTCCTACTGCATCCTCTGCACCCCAACCCAACCTTGTAGCCTGTAGTCACCCTCACCTAATGAGAAAATCAAACCGTTTTATGTGAATCTTCTTATAGCCAAGCCATAAAATTAACAACTATGTCATAGATTCAAGAGTATCAGCTAATGTAGTTCCTACCAAAGTGGCTCATGCTTTGGGTCTTACTCTCACATGCACTTATGGGTCCTACTATTATATGGGGAGTAAGGAGGTGCCTTTGGTTAGAAGGATTAAAGATGCACAAGTAGCTTTTGCCACTTTACTAGAGAAGAAGGTTTTGGCTACTATCCTAGTAGCTGACATCCCTCCTTCATATGGTATGCTCTTAAGTAGGAAGTTTTGTAAGGATGTGGGAGGAGAGATTCAAATGGATTGCTCAAATGCACTTATACCAGTCAATGGAAAGATGAAGAAGCTATTGCATGAGAAGCAATCTAAGTATATTGTGTAAAAAAAAGATGATCCCAAAGCACAAATAATCTATGTGGATATTGGACATGGTAACTATATGATTATGTGTCTAGAGGAAACTAAACTTCCCAAAGAAGTACTTCATGATCCTAATGCGTGTTTGGAATCTAGAATTTGATGGAAGCTACTCCTCAGATCCAGCTCCATGGAGCAAGTGTGGTATTGATATCTCTTGAGGAAAATTTTCATCCTTTCTCTTTCAAGCTACAGTTTGAAAATACCAATAATACGGATAGAGTATGAATCCCTCATCCTTGGACTTAATGTGGTAAAATAAAATGGTGTGAAGAATCTCCTAGCTCATGGAGATGCAGAACTAGTTGTTAAACAAGTCAGAGGCCTTTTCCAAGTAAAGAATAGAAGGTTGAAGCATTATAGGAATCAATTTTGGGATTCTATTGAATTTATTGACACCTTCTTCCATTGAAGCTATACCAAGAGAAAAGAACACTAGGGCTGATTCACTAGCTCTCTTAGGATCATTGTTGATACCTCACCCTGATTTATCTCAAGAAAAATTCACCATTGAAATGATCCATAGGCCAAGTGTGCCTAATAATGCAAGTAACTGGAAAATTTTCAACGATGATCAACATTTACTTTCTTTCTTGGAGCTCAGGGATAACTTTGAACAATTGTACTTTGAAGGAAGTAACAATTTACCTCGTGAGAATGTATCTTCCCATGAGGAGGGTGTCAAAGAGGAGATAGATCAAGATGGGTGCATCAAACTCAAAGGTAACAAGATTCCTAAAGGGCTGGTGAGTTTGGAGGAATTGTTTGATAAACATGATAAGTATGTTAAGTCTAAAGATTCTACAGGAGTGCGAAATCTGCTAAGTATGAAAAGATTAACATTGGGAGCTCTGCTGACCCCAAAATGGTGAACGTTGGAAATGTTGTACACAAGAAGAAAAGAAGAAGGTGGTGAACCTCTTTAAAAAGTATAGGGATGTTCTTACATATTCATATGAGGATCTAAAATCTTTCCAACCAAAGGAAATGTAGCATTTCATTCCTCTCAAACCTGGGATTAAACCTTTCAAGAAAAAGCAAAGGCAATACAATCCAAAGATTGCTGACACTCATTTTTCAAGAAATAAAAAAATTATTGAAAGCTAAAATTATCTTCCCCATTCACCATTCGACATGGATTGCCAACATTGTTCCTGTCAGGAAGAAAAATGGTGAGATTCGTATCTGTGTTGACTTCAGGAATCTGAATCAGGAGCCTCTTTAAAGGACAACTATCCTCTACCCATGATGGATCAAGTTTTGCAAGCTGTTACAGGGTCTGAAATGTTGTCCATGCTTGATGGCTTCTCAGGGTATAATCAAGTGGAAGTTAATACCATAGATCAACACAAGATGGCCTTCACCACCCCCTGGGGTACTTTTTCCTACAAGAGGATGCCTTTTGGACTCATTAATGCTGGTGCCACTTTTCAAAGGGCTATGGACTTGGCTTTTGGAAGTTTGAAAGGAAAATGTATTGTTGTGTATCTAGATGACATGAGTGTGTTTTCCAAAACTAGAACAGATCATTTTCAGCATCTGGAAACAGTTCTCTTGAAATGCAGAGAACATGGGGTTTCTTTGAATCCCAAGAAATCTATCTTTTGTGTCACAGAGGGAAATTTTTTGGGGCATGTTGTCTCTAAAGATGGAATCAAAATTGATCCTGAATGAGTTCAAGCTATTCAAAGATTCCTCTTCCCACAAGTAAGAAGAGAGTGCATTCTTTCTTCGGTAAGATCAACTTCCTGAGAAGATTCATTCCTGATTTTGTAGAGCTAAATTTGAATATCTCTCAAATGATGAAAGGAAAACAAACATTTGGCTGGTCCTTTGAAGGGAAAGAATATTTTGAAGGTATAAAAAAGGCTATTGCTAGGACTCCTATCTTAGCATGTCCAGATTTTAGTAAAGATTTTATTATTTATTGTTATGCCATAGAAAGCACCCTGGCCACTGTATTAACCCAAAAATATTCTGATGATCATGAGCTCCCAATTGCATTCATGAGCTACATTCTGAAAAATCACGAGTTGAAATACACCATGATGGAGAAGCATGCTTTTGTAGTGGTTAAAGTTGTCAAGAAGATTTCAATTTTATATTCTTAACTCTCACTATGTGGTGCTTGTGCCTGATACAACCATCAAGTCTATTCTTACGCATCAAGAATTTGGAACTAAGAGAGGAAACTGGGTAGCAAAGGTTCAAGAATATGATATTGACATCAGACCAACCAAACTAGTTTGGGGTAAAGGCTTGTGTGAACTCATTGCTAAAGGAGCTGGTCATGAATTACCTAAGGATGAGGTTGATGTTCCTATTGTTATATTTCTTAGCTTGACAGATGAATGGTATGCTGATATCACTCATTTCCTCACCTATGGGGAGTTTCCCTCTCACTTGACTGCCAAGGAGAAGAGAGCTATCAAGCTAAGATCAGCCCAGTATGTGTTGTGGGAGAATGCTTTGTTCAAATGTGGAATGGATGGAAGATTTCTGAAATGTGTTGACAAAGAGCAACAGAAGAAGCTTTTCTCAGCTTTCCATGATCAAGCATGTGGAGGTCATTACTCATCTGCTGTTACTGCTCACAAGATTCTTCATGCTGGATACTATTGGCCTACCTTATTTAAAGATGCATCAAAATGGGTTGATAAATGTGAAGCTTGTCAGAATCTTTTTGGGAAGACCCAAGTTGGCTGCCTTGCCACTTAAACCAGTTGTTATTGAAGAGCCCTTTCAACAGTGGGGTTTAGATTTCATTAGAACACTCAACCCATCTTCAAGTGTAGGACATACTCATGTGTTGACTGCCAAAAATTACTTCACTAAGTGGGTAGAAGCCATTCTAGTAAAGAGTACTACTTCTGAAGTAGTATGTAATTTTATCAAAGAAAACATCTTGGTAAGGTTTGGAGTGCCAAACAAGATTGTGACTGATAATGCTTCAAATTTTTCTTCTGCTAAGATGATGGATTTATATTATGGATATGGCATTTCCCTTGCTCACTCTTTAGATTATTATCCTCAAGGGAATGGATAGGTAGAATCAACAAACAAGAATCTGGTGGCTATAGTAAGGAAACTGGTTAATGAATCTTAGAGGAAATGGCACAAGAAACTCTATGATGCTCTTTGGGAAGATAGGATTACACCTAAAAGAGCTATTGGGATGTCCCCTTTTCAAGTGGTGTATGGTGTGGAAGCTCAATTACCAGTAATAGTGGAGCTACCAGCTTTGTACTTAATGAAGGCCATTGAGGACACTAGCTTCAATGATTCTTTAGATAAAAGGATCATGTATCTTCATAAGTTGAATGAAGACAGGCTGCAGGTTATTGATAAAATATCTACCCACTAGCAGAAGGTGAAATCTTTGTTTGACAAGAAGGCTAGATCTAGAGATTTCAAAGTTGGAGACATTGTTTTTATCTGTGGGATAAAAGACATGAGCCTCGAGGAAGCCATGGTAAGTTTGATTCTCTTTGGCTCGGTCCTTTCAAAATCAGGCACTTTGTACTGGTGAGAATTCTTTCTATCTTGATTACATGGATGGTTCCTCTCTCCCACTTCCTTATAGTGGGTAGTACTTGAAATTGTTCAAGTCCTAGGTGAATAGGAAGTCTCTTTGTATATTATGTATAGGGTGTGTTTGCTTTCCCTTGCCTTTGGTGTGTTTCTTTCCTCTGTTTCGGTGTGTTGTCTTTTGTATTGGTTTGCCTTTTGGACTCTATGGCCCAATGGATAAGGCACTGGTCTTCTTCCCCTAGGTTTTCTAGAGTTCTTTCCTTGTCTCGTTCTTCTGATCTAGCCAAGTCATCCCTAGAAAGAGCCAGCTTGTTGTCCTCTCAAAATTTCCCCTCTTTTGAAAGTCAAAAAATTGAAAATTTTGAGTTGACACCCTTTAGTGATGTTCTAGTGAAGTGAAAAGTTGAGGAGATAGTAAAAATTCACATTTTTTGGAGTCATTTTGGTGATTTGCGGGTCTGTCAGACATTTTTGTCCCTCATGTCCCAAGTTCTGTTGGGCCTTCTGTTCCCTGATCAGCCGCATTCCCTGAAAAATATTTTAACTTTCGGTTCTATCGGAAATTTTCGGTTCGTATGTTCCCAAGTTCATCCATGGGCTTTCTGTTCCCTGATCACCCATATCGGCTGGATCAGTGTCCTTCACGTACTTTTGTCCCATCTATCCCAAAAGTGTCTATGCCTTCTATCCCTGATTTCCTCGCATCGCGCGCATCAGCTGAATCACGTCTTTGCATCCCTCATGTCCCTCACATTTCCAAGTTTCTGGACCGTCTGTGCTCATTTGGCCCGCTTGACCCGCATCGCCCGTGTCGGCCAGATCGCGTCTTCACATCCCTCATGTCCCAAATGTACCAAAGACCATCCAGGCCATTTTTTTTCTGTTCTTCCCGATTCTTATCTTTTTGAGTCAGTGCAATATGAATTTAATGCACATTTAATGACCTTCTCTCTCCTAAATGGCTATTTAATGGGACTATCCTCTATGCATTTGACACACTGCTCACTTGCCATCATTTTCTCAAATCCCTGCAATTAAGATCATTTTCTCGTGCTCCCGTTCCCTTTGCATTTTTCATTGTGAATTTGATCCTTGAAGGTTGTTTCTCTGTACACTATAAACATGAAGATTAAATTCCAAGGTCAAGAATAGGTTTCACCTCTTGAGTCCTCTATTCCCAATATCAGGGATAGTGAGGTTCGGCACCTAGATTTTGGGGATTTTTGGAACAAATTGACTAGCCCTAATCCTTCCCCCATGGCACAAATGATCAATGAAAGCGGTCTTGCATATGTGGCGGGCTTCCCTATCTCTATACAATGTGCCAACACCGTGCTCACCTGTGGGGCTCATTTTAACTCGGACACCAAAGAATTGTCTAATGTACATGGGGAGATGATTGCCAAACTGGATGCTGCTGCCATTTCTTCTGCTCTACAGATTCCAGAAATTGAAGACTCCATCATTATCACTCAGGCTCAAGCTCAGACTCTATTCGAGTAGGACAATGATAAATATAAGGCAAGGATAAAAATCATGGTTGAAGAACCCTAAGAAGGGAGCGTCCTGACTTTCCAAGGCATTATTTAGGGCTGATTTCAATGAAGAGCTGTCTGATTTCATCATTTTTCTAGCTCATGTCATGGGATTTCCCTCTACCAATGAATTTCACTTCTGGATGTGCCCTCTCATCAACATCGCCTGTGAAGGTAGTCAGAGCATAAATTGGGTAGAAATCATTTGTATAAATTTGACCGAGAAATTGTCTAATGTACAATAGACTAAGAAGTTCTATATGACTTCTTATCTCATGTATTCCCTAGCAGCATCTCGGCAGTGGTTTGGATTCACATACATGGAGGGCCAGAAGGATGAACCCATTTATGCATACTTCCCTCAATTCACCCTTGAAACTAGCAACCACAACTTCAGGAGGGTTAATGATGCCTTTACCATGTATATTGTGAGGCTCTTAGAAGGTGATACTGTCAGGAGATTTTTTGATGAGGCCATGGACCTGATAGCTAAGTATGGAGATTTCTTCATTCAGTTCAGGAGGTTTTCATATATCAGGTTGGCTGGTTATGAAAACACACCTCTCAAGCTCCCCATGTTTTGTAATGATAAGATGGCTCTAATTGAAGTGTGCAGGAAATTGGATAAATTGCATAGAACCTGCAGGGACAAGAAAATATATGGTCTACATTTCCCTATTTCCTTAGGTAACTATACATGCAAAATAACCTTGCATGCTCAAAATATAGAAAGGGCCCTTGCTCCCATCACTGTCCACTTTTTCAGGCCTAGGACCTGTTTTGATTTGAAGAAGTTCATTGAGAAAAACCTCAGAATTAATTATCATCACAGGTCAGATACTGAGGACTACTGGGCCGATTGTGCAGATGATTTTGAAGCAAGGCGGAGGCACTATGGTAGATTCTCTCTACAGATGATAAAGGAGCTCAATCTTCACCAAATTCCTGAAGGGTTCCAAGATGATAACGAAGACTTGTTGTCTTATGAATATGAGACATTAATCAAGCATACTCCTTTGGAAGATCTAGATTGGTACAAGAAGGAGAAGGATGACTTGGTTGATATTTTGGCCCCTGTCCTTGTAAGAACCAAGGTTTGGTTTGACAGAAAGGTTTGAGAGCTTAGGAAGAATCAAAGTGGATCTTCTTCCAGAGATACTTCAACACCTAGGAAGGAATCACATACACCTAGCATGGAGGTACCTTCACAAACCCCTCCTCCTTCCTTAAATAAAGAACATGAATCATCTACGCCCTCTTCTTCTACTCAATTGTACGAAAAGAAGATAAAAGAGGTTAAACAAGAGACAATTGAGGAAGAACCCCTTTCAGGACATTCAGAACTACCTTCAGGGCTAGAGAACGTTATTGTTCTCAGTGAAAGTGATGATGGTGAAGTACCAAACCCTACAGGAACTTCAGAAGTTACCATAGAAAAAGAGAAGGAAGTATCTAGCACTGAACCTCCAAGTACCACTGATTCCTCTACTCAAGAAGCTCCAGATGCCTCACTCACATCTCTACTGGAAGCAACAGTGGTGAATACTTTAAGTGCCATGAGCTCACTTTCTCTTGGACCTCTTGTTCCTTCTTCTTCTTCCTCTACTTTTTCATGGGTGCAACCCCTGGTTGATAGCAGGAAGAGGAAACCTTCTTCCCATTTGACAGGACCAAATTTTGATGTTGTGGCAGCCTTTTTAGGCACTACTCCTCCTCCAGTAAAGAGAGCTAAAACAAATTCAAGAATAGTGACAGATGCTCAAGGCCAATAATTTTTGGAGGTTGCAAAGCCTAGAGTTGATAAGGTAGAGCAAGATCTATTAGCCTCTGACCTAGAGCTTTCTAGGATTCCAATGGGAGAATCTATTCCTGAGAGTGAGGTGCATAACCTCCAGGAAATAGTAACCAAGGTTATTAAGAGAGTGGAGAAGAGGTAAACAGACTATAGAACAGTTGGAAGAACAAAATCAAGTTCTTTCTAGCTTCATCAAGTCATTATTGACTAAAGATAAGGTTTTGGATCCTGCTCCACTGGCTGCCCTTCCACCCCCTATGATTCTCAGTCAGGATGAAGTTCAAAGTATCAAAGATATACACAGATATTCCACTTATGGAAGGGCTATGGAAGCCATGGTAGATGACATGATCATTATAGGCTTGAATTTTATTGTAGAGGCCTTCAAACTCAATGAGAAGGTGGCCAACCTGCAACAAAAACTCTCCTCCTCTATTGGAACTATGGACAAAGAACTGAAACTTTGGAGTAGTTGCATCATAGATCTTCACCTAATGGAATAGGATGATGAAAAGATATTGATGGCCAATAAAGTTTTTGATGATGTCAAGGACAACTTGTCAAGGTCATGGGTTTTCAGTGTTGAATGGAAAATAAAATTTTTAGAAGAATCCTTGGGAGAATTGAGAAACAGTTGGCAGAAGGGAGAATCTTTCAAGACTTGTGTTGTATCTACCTTCAAGGATATTCACTGTCATCTTCATGATGAAACTTCAGGTGTTCCTTTCTCTCTTCAAGAGATTAAAACTCAATTCAAGGACATTTGTTAAAGAAAACCTGTTCAAGGAGGAATTAATTACCAAAGAGAAGATAAAGGAGATTTTCTCTCTTCAATCTGCTATTGAAGAGGCTAATAAAGAATACTTTGAACATACCGAGTTTGATAAGGACATAGAGAAATGTCTAGGCACTTGGTCTCAAGCCACTGCCAACACATCAGTCCCATGAGGCAGGGAGATAGCTGAAGCATTGAAAATATTCAGCAATGGATTCTCAAGTCAAGGGCCCTCCTCAGAATAAGCGGATGTTTTCTCTTCTAGCTTCTCCTCTCCTCCTTATTTTTTTGAAATCAAGCTCATTGTAAACTAATTAAGGATCTTGTGTCGAGCACTTCCTTAATTAACATTTTAGTTAAAAGAAATGGTTACCAAGTGTAACCAATTTGTAAGCTATATAATGAGCTCTCTACGCCATTTTTAGGGGCTGGAACTCTGTTTATTTTGAAAGTGTAAAGGAGTAAAAAAGCTATCAATACAAGAAGATATCTCTTACTGTTTCCATCTACTCTTGTTCTTTCATTGCTATCTGTTAAAAGTTATTGAATCATTAGTCTTGTTTTACTTCAAGAAGCTTTGTATTCTTGTGGATGTCATCTCTGGAACTTTGTGTCTATGAAATAACATCTTATGGTTTTTAAATGCAAATGATTTTGTTCTATATGATTCCATTCTGGCATGCGTAAGGAATTATTTTGTTATCTATATTTCCTGAGAGTGCTTTTCTGCATCATCCCATTCCTTAATTATTCTATCCTTTTGTATTGATGATCTATTATATCAAACACTTTCATGATATCAGAGTTCCTCATTAAAGCTAACCATTGTACATTTGTAAATACATTTTTGCCTTTAAATAAGGGAACCTCTCCCATTAAAGAGGAGGGAATTTCTGTCCCCTGACTATTGCTTTCAATAAATTCCTTATTTGACCACCAACACATTGCAATATAATTAGTGATTTCCTACTAATTAGCTAACATCCCCCTTCATTTTGGTCAATTAACGATGCTTTGTTAATTAACTAGCCTTCCCCCATCCTAGATGTCAATTAACAAAAATTCGTTAGTTATAATACCCTTTTAATTAATTAATTAACCATTATTAATTAATTAATCCTTTCAATATTCTATTAAATCAATAAACCCTCTTATTGGTTAAATCCCCCTTTCAAACCCTTCAAATTATAATAGTTTCCCTCTAAATCACCTCCAAATGGCTTCTCTAAGCTTAATTTGGCCTATTAATTAATCTTAGTTGATTATTTAAATCACCCCTAACCCCCATGAGTTGATAATCTCTAATTAATCTCTTCTAACCGTACTTATCCCTTTTGATTTCTACTTTCCCTTTATCCGACATTCACTAGGTTGCAAGTTTCTCCCAAATTGGAAAGCTATATAAGAAACCTAGTACCCTCCTACAATTTTTTACACCATGTCCTTGTAAGACATTTGCACTTTATAAAAGCATTTTCATGTTATTGGAAATATTTTTTCAAATAAATCTCCCCTTTCTACTTGGCTAAGAGTAGTAAGAGAAGAAATAAAATGATAATCAAGCCATATTGGTGAGATCTCTTCCTCTTCCTTGGAGGATTCCTTGATCGTACTTAGTTGTGTTCGGTCCACAAAGGATATATCTACAATTTCAAAGAACATCCAACCAAAAAATGAGGTTTTCATTTCTCATTGAATTTAATGTTTAATGCAAATTAGTTAATATTTACTTTCATTTTTTATGATGATTTCTTCGTTTGATTACACTAAGTTATGGATCTACTTGGTATTAGGTTCTTTTCATTAATTTAGATTAGTCTAACATGCATACACCTCCGTTTCAACTATGGAAGCTCTGCAATTTCAAAAATCCTTTGCATCCTTGTCAACTTCATATTTTCACCAAAGGTACCATGTTCTTAATTTCATTTCGTTTCAAATCTCAAATATCTTTCATGTCTACTAATATCCTTAATCAGTCATTAGTTTAACCAATTTTAGACACATTTTCCCGTTACCAAATATTCATTTTTTTTTACAAAAATCACCAACGATTCCTTTTGGATCACCCACTATTCCTTCTTAATCTCTAGCGATCTCTGTCAACTATCCTTTTTATCATATTTATCACATATCTAGAAAAAATTCATTCTATTTTTTTGGAATACTTTTTATGTCTTCAAAATTTTCTTTAGTGTATATGATAATACCAGGTGAGTCCCATCCTATTACCAACAAATACGATCTCCCGATTGTCCAATAATTGTTTGTGTCAGAAAAAATCAACATCTCACATGAGCTTAGCCAGTGCATCATCACACACGCACAAAAAATTGAAGACATTGACGATCAAATCAAACTGATACGAGAGATACATGACACAATAGAACAAGCTTGGTTTGACTATTTCCTAGATTTTGAGCTTGCCACAACCATTGCCTGGGATTCCTACAACACTAAGCAAGACCTTCCTACCCCCTTTGAGTTCTAAATCATTGTCATTTATCTTACCTTATCATTATCTAACTTGATTTTATGGCATGAGTTGACACCCTTCAAGGAATTCCTTCGGATTCTTAGGATCGACATTCACCAAGCAACTCGTTACATATTTATCTAATATTTTTCTATTTAGTTGTCTTTGTGCATAGGTATTATCACTTGGTGAAAGGAGGATATTTTCACAATGTTCGTGTAATTGATCACGTTGACATTACGTTTCTCGATGTAGGTATTGATAAACCCTACTTTATTTGAGTTTTTGGTATTTCAGCATTTATAGCACTTAACCAAATTTCACCATAAATCCTTGGATATGGAGTATAAGATTAAATACCACAATAAATTTATTAGTCACAAAAAAGTCTCTTTCTGTAGTTCAACATTATTAAATCATGCAAAATTTCTATTTTTCCAAATATAAAATAGAATATCAACTCTAAACATTTTCAAATAACTGTTAAATTTTTCAGGAAGCATGGAAAAATCCCCCAGGAGAACCATTTTCCAAGTAAAAATTCAGGGATGAAGGGTTGGAAAAAGTTGTATATCTACATCTAGGAATATTAGGTGTGTAGGAAAAACCAGAAGAGGTGTTTAATCGAATCTAGTGTTGGCAAGTTGGACAAACAAGGTTTGAAACCCCCACTTGCTTGATCTTTTCTCTAATAGAGAGGCTTTGATACATAAGGCATCATATAAAATGAAGTTTTCTGGGATCAATGCAATTTTTCTAGACATAATCAAATATTCTATTCCAAATCCCATCCATGGACTTGGGGTTTCAATAATTGTTTAAGGAAGCACCTAAAATGTGTTTTGGGGTAGGAGATGGTAGCCAATATGGGTTTTGTAGCCAATCTTTGAGCTGAAATTTAACTTTAAGTATATCCCATGACAACCATGCTCGAGAAACCTTACAAAATATGTTACCAATGACTCATTAAAATTTTAAAATTTTGAATACTTTTAATATAGGGTACCATAAAAAATGGGACATTATGGATATTTATAATAGGAAACCACCATAAGGAGAATTATTCAATTGAGAGCCCCTTTATGAAGCTATCCCCTACTCAGATGAGACTAATTTTGAGAAATTCCCAACCTTTCCATATGGTTTTATCCACAAATGTGTCATAAATATTCACTGGTATAGGTGAGATGAAAATACCTTGGAATCCTAATATTTTCCATGCTTGGAAACTATTAGGGGTTACTTGAGTCATGTAGTTCTTGAGAAGGATTTCCATGCTTTAGATCCTTTAAGACTTTGAATTATCTATTTGACATTAAGAGCTGTTCCTTGTAGTTTTATGTCCAACAACACCAAATCTCCAACTTCTTTGGGTGGACAAAAAATTTCCCATACTAATCTATAGAACCCTTTATGTCCCTCGGAGTTGGTCCATAAGAAGTCTATGAGAATTTTTTCTAGTTTGGCATATGTCACTTTAAAGGGATCCCAAAAAAATGAATAGTAAACATGAGTAGCAACTAGAACTTTGGATAAAATTTGGAACTTCCCTGTAAGATAAAGATGTTTGGTAACCCAAAAAGTTATCTTTTTTCCACTCTTTGAACAACATAGGACCACAACTCATATGGTGAAGTTATGAAAGAAAATCATATGGAAATAAATTTAAATTGCACACTAGGTTGAATCTATTTCCATTGAATCCTTCTAACCATGGAGGTTTGGGATTGATGGTTTTCCTATAGAAATGGGTCTTTTCCATTGAATAAAAAAGCTAGAAATGAGGCAAGAACTATCTAGGCATTCCATGGAATTCTTGATTGATTTTTCTTCTACAATTAAAGTGAGAAAAGAATCATCTACAAATAGTCCATTGATGAAAGGTTACTCAAATTGAGGGATTATAATTCCTTTAACTAATATTTGGGTGAAATAGATTGCCAAAAGATATCTAATAGGCCAATCATTATTTAATTTACCAAGGTGATGAAATACCAAGGTCAAACAAATACCATAGAGATTTATGTCACACAATGAGCGTGAATAGACTAACCAAAAGATCACGGAAGGGATGAAAATGGTGGGTGATTTACAAAGGAATGGAAGGAAAATAAAGAACATCCATGTGTATGCAAAACCTAATTGTAATGCCTGATGTTTGTAACTTTGATTTTTTTAATGTTTTAATGTTTTAAAAAAAAATTGATGGATTTTTGAAAAAAATTGGATTGATTTTGACGGTTTTGTGAAGGTAAAAAAACATAGACAAGATGAAAAATAGGGATAGATAGGAGGAAAATTATCCATGATAGATTGAAGGAAAAAGATCCATGATAGGGTAGGAAGAATAGGATAGGATGGATTAGAAGGTTGGGACCAACAATGTCACTTCATGTGATAGGATCTAACAATAACATTTTTTATTTATTTGATGAGGGAGACTAGGAATTTTTTCTTATGAAGAGTGATATTATCTCCAATCTCGATGATCATTGCAAGATCATACTTGATAATTGGTTGCAACTTATCTTGCAACATGGATTTTATATGTGGGAGCTTCAGTTCCCTATCCATAGAGTTCTACACGTTGCACCATACCTAAAGTTTGCATTGGTGTGCATTTTTTAATTGTGTTTGATTTTTGGATTTGTGGGTGTTGGATTTGTTGGGAGATTTTAAGCTCTTTGTATTTTTATTTTAGCTTGGAAAAGAAACTATTTATGTTTCATACAAGCCAGTGCATGATTTGTTTAGTCCCGAGAAGTGGGAGAAGAAAGTGGATGCTTGGGACTAATAATAGGAGTGGTAAGGATTTTGGTGGGCTTGCCACAGTTGTTGATAGAGGGATGATATGACTGATAGACGAATAGGATAAGGTACAAGGATCGAAGGGAATGTGCTATTAGGAGGTGGCCCAAGGATTGAAGGTAATGTCCTACCAGGGCATGGCCCAATGATAGAATATGAAGGGCTACTAGGACGTGGCCCAATGATAGAATATGTAGGGATACTAGGACATGTACCCATGATAGAAGATGAAGGGATACTAGAATAATATAACCCGTGGATAGATGATGATTAATGAGACATGATATGTAAGGAATTATTGAGTATTGAGTCTAAATCCTTAGGAATCTATTTGGCATATCAAAACCCTTATAAATAAAGTTGTCTCTAATTCCAAATATATTCATAAGGATTTAGACTCAACACTCACCAATACTTGTCTAAACGAAGTATGTGTATTTAGAATAAATTCTAAATACAGACCATAACCCCATAATCAATTAAAAATGAGGACAATTACGGAAAAGATTTTGTGTTCCTCACCGGTTTCACTAATCAAGTAGGTGATCCAAAAAACACAAGTTATAATTCTCAAACTTGAAACCGTTCACAAGGATCTAGGAACTCAACATCAATTTTACAGGTTTTAATTACTCCCAAAATTGATTAATTCCCTTAAAACATGCACCTTAGTCTGATTTTTAATCACAACACTGAAATGTGCATTTGTTTGTACTTTGTGGATTATGGATATTGGAATGAAATCCTAAGTCCATTTTCATGTTTTAATTGATGAATAATTAATCAAATTAATAAAAATCCATTAATGAACTTATCTGATCAAAAGCTTCATCAAAACAAAAATAAAACATCCATAAGAACGAAATTGATAACTAGGTTCACCCAAATGGGCTATGCTTGTGGATTCTCGAAAAGAGAGTCGATCTATTTAAAAGTCCAATGAAGTACAATAATCCTTCAATAATGAAAACTAGATCACAAAACTCGCAAATGGGTTAATACTAGACCTCATGGAACTCTACAATTAGCCAAAAATGATTCCGAAGTCCATTCGTGGCCCTTACAGTGTCTTCGCAATGCAATCTCCCTAAAAAATTACTCGAAAAGCACCTACAAATGGAGAATCAGAAGCATCATGAAAACAAATCATGTAGTTGGATTCCTCTTGGAAAAATGAACATTCTTCATTTCTACACTAAGGCCTCATTTCGCCTCTAAGTGCTCCAAAATGGAGGATTTCCATAACTGCCCTTTTAAGCCCTATGGCTCTGCTCAGGGCAACTCTTCTACCGTTCAAATAAACATAGCTCCTTTTAAACCATGTCAAGCTCCTTGGCATGTTGGTGGGGCATATGTGTTTTTACATGGGTGGTGGGAGTTCGAATCTCCCCACCACCGACTCCACTTTATTCCAACATCTCGTGGATTTACCAAATAACAATAAGGCATATAAAACAATACCTCTTCACATTTTTTTAATGATTTACCAACCCACGTGGCTTCCCTCCATATGTTTCTCACCATCCACATGGACCTCCATTTGGCTAGGGGGAAACATTTTTTTTTACATGTGCGCCCCCGATCTCCACGTGACCTCCTCTTTAGTTTGCTAGTTCGGTGGGGGCACTATTTCCTTGTCCCACATGTGTGGGTGGATAAAATGCACAAGACTTTTTAAAAGGTTCAGCCGACCAAAAAATTTGGTTTGGAAATTTTCCCCCTCGTTTAATTACAAACAGCTCGCAGTGAGCTCGCTCCTCCGTTGAATTCACCTAACATAAGTGTTGTGCTATCATATGCCATGTGGTGGCCGTGCTTGTTGGTTTGTTCTCCCCAACGGTTTGGGCCGAGTCATTTGGAGCCAACCCGATTTGTAAGGTGGGCAGTGGGGATTGACAGCCCACCGTGTATACCCATCAAAGCCACGTATATGTGGCGGTCGTTGCAATGCAAATGTTAATCTGCTGAAGATTAATATGGAAATGTTGAGTTGGCTCGGTTGGCTCGGTTTATTAACTCACCCATAAAATGAACAGCTCACCCTGTAATGCAATCATGAACCGACCTATGATTAGCTCATCCGATATAGAGGGTAGCTCGCTGACCCGAGCTAAACATTGAGCTCGCCTAAATCAATTCAAACCCTGCAATACAAAATTTCAACATAGGCAATGTTAGAGAAATATATATGGCATATACAACCGACAATACGATAACAATAATATGAAAAGGTGACAAAGGCACCCCACCCCTCTTTTAAAAGAGTGTGTTGAACTTGGTTGAGGCACCCCACCCCTCTTTTAAAAGAGTGTGTTGAACTTGGTTGAGGGTCCTCGACCAACAAATAGCGAGGCCCACATATTTTTTTCGTTCATCAAAGAATGGAGGTAATAAAAACATGAACTTTCAACCTTTTCACATTTTGCTAATATGCCAAGTGTCAATGTGTGATTTGCCAGTTGACCATGTTGATCCCATTTTATGCCAAACTTTGACTGACCATATCTTTCACGTATGAGCTCCGTTTTCTGAGTTCCACCTGTCGACGAAAATATCTCAAAACACTCTACCACTTGTTCATGGTTTACGGAGATTTAGGGAACTCTTGAATGTCCCAAAATTTCCTCCATATCAGTAGGTGATGGGGGCACTTCTTGTTTCATTGGTCAGTTCCCTCAATGTGCCAACTAATTTGGGGTTCATGTGGTACTCCTCAATAAAGCATTTATGGGCTTAGGCCCATGTAATTCCCATAGTTAACACAGATGAGTTTTACCCTTATATGAACCTACAAATATAATGTGATTTGTTCATTTTTATGTGATTTATCAAAGTGTGATTGTTTTGAACAGCTTTCTTTGGCCAAGGCAACCCACACACAAAGTATTAGTAATATTATTTTTGTTTTATCTATGACAAGCATAAATGGTCCTACACTTAAATGATTAGTAGTTTCCATATAATCACGACGTTAGAAAATTACCAAGGATCACAACCATTTCTGATTCTCAAGATCACTCAAAAGTGCAAGAGAAGAGCATACCTGGAGTTGCTAAAATCAAACCAAAATATAATTTTTAAATCAAGACATCAAGTTTTAGCAACATTTTTAAACAAATGACAACCGTAATGTTAGAACACCAACAATTGTAGTCATTTTTTATTCTCAAGGTGACTTAAGAGCACAAGAGAAGAGCATTTGTGGCTTTGATCAAATCAAACCAAATGGATATTTACACAAATATATCAAGTATTAACACTATTTTGATAATTTTTTCTTTAGCGAGTGAATATGGAAACCTACGCACAAGATTTAGTAGTTTGGAGCAAAAATGGAATCTAATGTGCAAAGAAAATGAAAATTTTAAGGAGAAAGGAAACCCTGAATTTTTTGTAAGATGAAATCCCATGTTTATATCTTCATTACATAGTTCATCTCGAGACATTTCCCTCACAAAAAAACTGGATTCATTTTGAGTTCGGGATCATAAATTATGGCCTCCGGAAGATAGGTTATGCATACACTCTTATAGTCATGGGAACCCACTTAACTTGTACTTCCACAAAAAATGTCAAAAAAATGGCCCAAAAATAGAAAAAAAAGAAAGAATTTTCCCACCAAGATCCAAGTTTTGATAGCAACCCTCCTCCTCTATACCTACAAAGAAGACTCAACACTACCAAACACTAACATACATGCTCAAAAACAAAAAAAATCCTAACAAATTGAAAGAACTTTGCATGTAAAATCATGAAAAGTGAAGCTTTTAAAATGAAAACATAAAGAAATCTTGGGATTTTCCCACCAAAATCCAATTTTGACAGAAATCCACCTCCTTTATACCTATAAAGAAGACTCAATGTTACCAAACACCATCATACATGCTCAAAAAACACGAAATTTTAACAAATTGAAATAATTAGCATGTAAAATGATGAAAAAAATAGCTAAACTAAGGGAAAATAAAGAATGTGCATGAAACAAAGGAGTGTCCCACCAGCTATGTCATATGTATCTATGCTAAACTAATCGAAGCTAATTGAAAGAACCTAACACCAAGTAGATTCATAAATTAGTTAATTCAAACTAATACATCATGATAAAGCATGAAAGGAAAACTTAATTAAATGCATAAAACATGAATATAACAATAAATGCAAACCTCCCTTTGATATTTTGGATGTGCTTTGGATTATAGATACTTCATTTATGATTCAAACGTACACTATGTGTTCTCCTCGGAAGAGAAAGAGATCTCACCAATATGGCTTGATTGTTATTTTAGTTCTTCTCTTACTACTCTTTTCCAAGTAGAAAAGGGGATTGAAAAAGCTTTCCAATAACTTAAAAATGCTCTTCTCAAGTGTAATGTCTTTACAAAGACATGATGTAAGGTTGGACAAGGTGTACTAGGCATACTATATAGCTTTTGTAGCCATTTTTGCACCCATCAAGAATAAGGGAACCTCATACGCGTCGGCCTATCACCCAGCGGGCGCTGGGCGCTCACCCGAGGTGTTCGAGAGGGAGCTGAGTCTCTCTTTTATGTGAGTTTAGTGGAAGGCATCATTCATGGTCTTGAATTAGTGATTTAAAGGACATGAAAAAGCTATAGAGCTCATAATGGCTTCTATACCCTTTCAGTCATATCAAAAGTAAAAGCGCTTAATAGAATTAACAGAACTAGGAAGTTGTAAATCCACAACTAGAATTAACATTAAAATAAGGTTCATGATTATATAAGATCAAAAGCATAATAGAAATATGTAGATAATACAGAGAGAATATCTTAATACAATTATCATGGTAACCTTATCATCTTCATTCATAGCATTACTATAGAATATTACAGAAGGGGAGACCGTAGTCATGCGCCATATCTGGATCCATACATGACAAATTTCAAAACAAAATTTACATTCCCCATTCCCTCATTACATCCTTCCTATAAACATCTACCCTTTTATTCCATATTTCTTGCAATAATTTTGCAGAGCTTCGCTTCCTTCCTTTGGTTCTCCCTTTTCTTTGCTAAGGGCGTGCATATATATAGGCATCTGATCTCCAACAAACTCCTCTGTAACCTCAGATCTGGCCCCAAGTGTCAAGGTGTGGGTCACCTCAGGCACATGCCTCTCCATGTCATGATTAGCTTTTTGTATCTTCTTATCGCAAGGTATATTCGTTCCAGGACACCCTGTTACTAGGTTTGGAACCTTATCCAAATGGAACATGTTCTTCATGTGTTCTGTCCAAAAAGGCTAAAAACAGCTAAGTCCCGAATTGTGCTTTTTGGGTGCGCATCCTTGGTTCTCCAAGAATCCTTTTTGAATCTTGCCTTACGCGCCTTAACTTACGCGCTTCCTCCGTTCGTGTGTGCCTATGCACATTTAGGATTTGGGAGCTACAATAGGGTCTCAACATTACCCCACACTTCACCTGTTCTCCACCCTCGGGAACCTCTTCAAAGAATGTAGTACAAAAAGGTAAGGCCTTGCCTTGGAAAAGAATGGAGGGAAAGAATAAAGAATGGGGAAGAGAAAGAATAGAAGGAAAACTACCTAAAGAAGAAGAAGGGGAAAATTCTACCGCAAGTCAGCCTCCAGTGTATTCCAAGCACTGACTTCATCCTACGCTCTTGTGCAAAGGTCGTCAATCAATGTGCTCACCTCATCGAAGGTTAACCCTTCCCCTTTTGTGTTTATGGTCTCTACCACAATCTCCAGTTCCTTTGCTTGATCTCCCAAGGCATCCATTTTCCTCGTACTAACCTTGTAGAGCTCTTTTAGCCATGTTTTGATTGAGACCCACATGATCTCAATAGCTTCAGACTTCTTTTCCCATTTGGCTAGGATCTTTTCTCGCTCAGCTTTATTGCCTTTATTATTTTCCCTGAAGTCCATCTCAGCCTCGTCACTGGCAAGCAACATGCTTTTCACCTTGTCCTGGTCCACACAATGGTCGTATGCGACCCCAATGGTTTGTGCAGCTATTTTTACATTGGCAAGCACCTTGTTGTATTCAGCTATGAGTGCGACGAATTTCAAATTTTCCTCCTACTCCAAGCACACAGCTACATCCTATGTCGACTCTAAGGCCAAAGGATACCTTTCCATAGTGAGGATCCGAGTCAAGTCCTTAAGACACTCCAGGGAGTAACCATATTTTTGCACGGGAGGGTTAAGGTCTAGGTGCTTCATGATAATATCCTGGGAGATGAGCTCCACCTTCTTGGAAACTTTGCACACTTTAGCTTTCTCCTCTTGTAATTCTCGCTATAGTTTAGCGTTGATCAGCTTTTCAAGGCTGAGTTCCTTTATTAGCTTAACTAATTCTTCCTTCCTCTTCTCCATCAAGTACTCCAAGACTTTAACCCTATCATTTATGTAGAAGATCCTAGCCTTAACTTCGACGAAGACTTTGTTGAACACGTTACACACTTGCTCATCCGATAGTTGTTGTGTGTTTATAATGGGGTTGTCCCCCTTTCCTTCGGAAAATGCTAGTACCACTCCTTGGTTAACCTCGAACTCGGGCTCATCATGGTGGGAGTTGAATGCCCACAATAGCATTTTTCTTATGTGCGGGTATCTACCCTCATGATCAAAGGATTCCATGGCCGTTAGCTCCTTGGTGGGCATAGTACTTTGGAAATGTGTGCGCAAAACTTTGTTGGGGTCATCAATATATCTTATCGTTATTCTTCCCCCTTCCACATGTTTACTTCCCATGCGTACGCCCTTGGGAATAGTTATTGAAATATTTGGGCCTTTTGTGCTACCTACACTCTTCTCCCTTTTCTCTTCCTTGAATTCACCGAGCATGAGCTCCACGCTGTGCTCTAATTCCTCGTCAACCAAGGTATTAATTATATTCTCTGCCTCCCTTGTTGCTTTCTCATTCACCTCCTCCTGAGTGAGCTTGGGCATATCTGGCTCCTTGTTACTTGGCCCCTCGCTCCTTTCTTCACTCCATGCACCTTCCTCCCCTTGGGTGCCCTTCCTCCTTGCAAAGATGAAGGCATCGTTTACATCTTCTACTTCCTCTTCCCCCGAATCATGGACATCAATCAGCTCCTGATCTACTTCCAACTCTTCCTCTTCATCATCATCCTTTTTTCCTATATAGGTGTTCAGGTCATCTATATCTTCAGACTCTAGTTCTTCCATCCCCTTTTATTCTTCCTCTGCTGAAAACTCCAGAGTCGGAGATGTGGTTTTCTCTTCATCTGAGGGCTCCTCAGGGGATGGTGGCTTCGCAGGTTCTGGGGTCTTCTCCCTGACCACCATTCTCTTCTTCTTCTAGACATAGGTGTAGACACCAAATTCGTGTCTTACGACCCCTTGTGACCCGCATCCCATTTCCCAACCTAACCTCATTACCTAAACCTTACACAATTATTTATTAATTACCTTGTAATTGATAAATCCACCATCACCTTACCTACCACCTCATTTTGCCACCTCATCATGACCTAGCCCTAACCCTAAACTAACCTAATTAAGACCTATGACTTGGTCTAGACTCACATCCATAACTAATGCCTCCTTACTCGCACCCAAAACTGACCTTCTAGCCACTTGACCAAGCCCGCAACTGATCTCTCGAGAGAAAAGCAGGGAAGGTGGGCTATTTTACTAAAAATAGCCTACTTTTTCCTTACCGATGCTGGTTCCTACTCGACCGATGTCGGTTACGTAACCGCCATCAGCTCCCTGTAAATGGCCTCCCCAAACCAAAAACAAAGAATCGAAATTTCATTTTGGATCAAAGGAAAGGATTTTTGAATCAACAGAGATCATTGGGAGCAAAAAACAGAGTCCAGATCTTCACTTGACCGAGCAGAGATGAGTGAAGAAACCAGAAGTGTTTACAGCAAAGGAGATCAACTTGCATCTTTGTCAAAACCAGTAAGTCACACCTTGCATGTCCTCTGTTATAACATTTCTTATGCTCTTTGAATCACAGTCCTCCTAAATCCATTCTTGGATCCACTACCCAACGTGTTATTACCTCTAACTATCATTCATCTACCTCTCATCACCTTATTTTCTAAATACCACCTATATAAAGCCTTACAAACAACACGACTACCCCACAAAGTAACTAACCTACAGATCCTAGAACCCACCGGTATCGGTTATCAGTAACCGGCATCGGTTATCAGTAACCGGCATCGGTTCCTCCAATAAAAACCAGAAAACCAGCCTTTGCCCTACCCAGTTCAACGAAGCAACTTAATTGATATTTTACAGTCTTTTGTGTTAATTCATATTAGTAGGGAAACTGACCACCTTCGAAAGGAAGTTTTATATTTCCTGGGCCCAAGGCAGTTTCCTCATTTATTGTCTAATCAAAATCTTGTGGTCTTGTGTTCTTATTTGCAGGTAGTCCTTCCAAGACAAAAAGGAGTTCTTCGCAATCAGCCTGATCTTTCTCTACGGTATGCGCACACCATCTCGACATTCTACAGGTATTCCTCCTAGCCCCTAACCTTATCTGTTTCTAAAAGGAACGAATCATTCCGAGTGAAACATTTTGGCACGCCCGGTGGGACCCATCTTGGGTTTCTGTTTCTCTTGCTTATTTTCATTTTAGGAAGCATACTTGTTGTTGCTGCTTTTGTTATATATTTCGTAAAGAATTTGTCTTGCTTTCCTAGTTCGCATTAGTGAAAGTCATCTCTCTTGCTTCATCGAACATAATTTTCGATTTGGGTTTAAAACACGTGCATTGCATTCCTGCTTGTTGTTTTTCAATTCTAGTGAACGTAGATTAAGTAACAGGTCGTACACGTGGGGGTGATATCCATGGTATTGACAGGAAATTAATCTTACATTCACTGCACAACACATACCGAATCACTTCACAATTAACACAACAGCTCAAACATCCCCCCTTTTTCCGCGGTATTCCTCCGCCCGATTGAGGTAACCTTATAAGCCAAAACAACTTGACATTTAACCTAAGTCTCTTGTTTAGGATTCTGACATCATTCTATGTCTAAAGGCATAAGCCCACGATAATTAAAATCAACCCTAGGGTTAATCTCTGGATTTGTGTGTGCATCTTGCTTGTTTTTAGTCCTGCTTTCTTTCTCATACTCTATCTTCTGTGATCAATAATTGGACAAGTATACTAAACGTTGTTAAAAATAAAATTAGTAGCCTTTTTATATCTTGTTAGCCCAGACTTCTTACACCGACATCGGTTACCTGACCGACATCGGCTATAGTGTAACCGACATCGGTTACTAGACCGATATCGGTTAATCTCTTTTCCAATCCCTGATAAACCAGCAACCTACCAATTTTACCAGTCTGAGTTTGTTTCTATTCCTGAAAAATTGAAACCCTACTGTGAACTCCTGTCCATGGTTGTTATCACTCGAAAGCAAGCCGCCACCATGGTTTCACATGCTTGCTCTATTTCTTTACCTGAATCACCCCCTTCACATTCTGTGGGGAATCCTACAGACACCAGTGAGATCCCCCAAATTCCTAAAGGAGACAAGGACTTTGCCAAGTTTCTGGATGCTAATTCTAGCACTGTACAATACTATTTGTCCCATACCCCTGACCGTACGCCTGATGGTCAGCTCCTTGTTGGTATGCCTATTAGTATAGCTGCTCATTTAGCTCCCACTCCGCCTGATAATACCGCCTTACTTCCTGCATCTCTAGCCCCGTCTCCCAATCTGACAGCTTCAGAGGTTCATACGAATCAAATTGGCTTTTCTTTGGCTAATCTTGGACCCCACATATCATTACCACCGACTTCCCCTACCTCATCTCTCTTGCAGACTACTCCATTCATGACTTGCTCTCTACCACCTATCCACACGAGCTTTCCTTCTCAAGCTCCGCCTACCTTCTCATTCCCATACACGTATCCAGTAACCTCAACACCTTATATGGGACATCCCTATTCTGTCGCCTCAACATATTCATCCTCCATACCTTATCAACACTTAACTCCACCATTGTCCAGTGGAGGCCCTTGGCCCAATTTGCCTCCGTTTGCCACAACTGCATCATCATCTCATCCAACCACAGATTTCATCAAACAAATGATGGACAAAATGCAAAATCTGGAGGCTTCTGTGTCGGGAAGTCGTAGCGCCTTGACATACGAGCAAGTTTGTCGGGAGCCCATTCACCCTTCTGTCCCCCTTCATTCATATCCTCCTCAATGGGAGTTGCCAAAATTTACTCGTTTTAATAGTAAAGAGGATCCTCAACAACACTTGCGATCATTTAGACATGCTTGTTATTTGATTGCCCATGATGATGCCTTGTTACTCCGCACCTTTCCCATGTCCTTATCAGGACCTGCCTTGGAGTGGTACAGTGCTTTAACCCAGCACTCAATCTTCTCTTTTAACTAACTAGCCCAATCTTTCTTGGATCACTTCTCCATTAACATTGCTAAGAAAGTATCCATCACCGACCTTTATGCCATACGACAATTCGAAGACGAATCTATCGCAGATTTCGTTGGACGATGGCGTGGCCTTATCAACCAACTTACATATGCCTTGCCTCAAGCTGAACTTATCGAACTTTTCACATGGGCATGTGTTAAGCACATTTCTCCTACTCTTCAAATTCAAACTTTCCACACATTTGATGAGGCCTTTACCATGGCTCGGAAACTAGAAATTCGAGCCTTAGAAGAAGAGAAATTGCGGTTGCGTAACAAAACCCCAATTTCTGAACTCCTGATTCTACCAATAAACCAAATACCACCACTCCTCACGCGTCCACTTCTTCTAAATCAAAAGGAGCTGTCCACGCGGTGATGGTTAAATCGCAAACACCGTCTAATGCCCCACCAAAAACCACCTATAAGTACAAAGCCGAGCCCATCAACTACACTCCCCTTGGGAGAAACATATGGTGTGATATTGGAAAAAATTGCTCAAAGCAGGAGCCATTACATTACCTCCTGTTAAACCTCATTCCGGGTTTGATTCCACTCGTACCATACCTTCCTGGTACAAAGAAATGACTTCTGTAACTTCCACTGCGTGAAGGGACACAGTCATGAGAACTGCAAGATGTTGAAAAACATAGTGCAGGAAATGGTTGACGCAGGGGATATAACCCTCGATAATCCTAATGCCCCTGCCAACCAAATTTGAAAATCTTCAACAAACCATTCCCGAATCACTCTTCCAACAGTAACACAAACCAGGATATCTTAGCCGAAGAGAGTGTTTCATGAGATCCATGCAGTCTTTGATACCCAGCCCAAAGCCTCTTATTGAGAAAGTTTTGAATCAAGTCTCTTCACTAACACAGGAACCCGAACCTCCTTTACCACCATCGAACCAAAGCGAAAATCATTCCCTTTACCCATAAGGAGTTAACTGCCCAGACTTCTCTTCCCCATCGATGAGTCTTCTTATACCAAATCCCTACAAGATTGCGAACGGATGTTACTAACCTATCTATTTCCCAGACTTCCCCTTCTACCACTCTTGTTGCACAGAGGAAGGTACGCCAACTCCTTTTGACATCTTAGATGAGAAATCTCTTGCACCGACATCACCAAATTCTTTAACCATGACGGATCCTCTCGAACACACACCCTCTTACCTATTAGTTCTTCATCGCCTAAATTCTTTTCAACGACCGGGTTGACTCTTTAACATCTATTGATACAGTACCTCATCTACTCACTGTATCACACCCACAGTGGACTGGAATCACAACCCACCTTTCTTCCCGTACCAAATTTACAATTCAAGCCTGAAGACTGTCATTTCTCCAGAGGATAGACAAATCCTATGGGAACGTTGAGGATAGACATATTCTACTCAAATGTAAATGACCGATCCTGAGAACTCCACCATATACTGAAGTGTTTCCAGAAGCTTAAAATGCCCATGTTCCACCTTCACCCCCCTCACCTTACCAAATGCCTCGTCCACTTCTATTAACTTAGCCAAATCTTCCCCTACGCTTGGGACCTTACCCATGCCCAGTCTAACACACCCACCTAAGCGACTAGATTTGTCCAAGAATAAAGCCGCCCCTGCCACCTAGGAGACACACTCAACCCCGTGCCTCTATCACAATCAAAACCATCATCGTCATACCCTACCCTTCCATATTAGGACCATATCCTTCCACCTTGCACCAATATATCATACCTCCTGCGTTTTTCAAAACGATCTTACGCCTTTCTGCCCCCATACAGGATCAAAGGGTATATCAACATTATCACCCCACGTATCCTGTCCACCCATCACCCTAAACAAACTCCATCATTAAAGGATTTATTTTCTGTCACTCCCCTTTCTTCGTGGTTGTTTCCCGCTACCATTTCATCTGTAGCCTCATCATCTAACCAGCCGAACATAGCCTCTTGTGCCAAAGACAACCACTTTAGTGAAAAACACATATCAACACCCCTCGGTTAAACCACCCACCCAACGAACTAACCACGCCCAAACATTACCAAAACCCGCGCAATCAATACCCTCATCCTCTTCTAATTTTGACCCACTCAAAGGATCTTACGCCAAAATCCTTGCTATATTAGTAGGGAATGTGACCATTTCCCTACCCCCACTTAGACCTTATGACCCATCTAAACCTTGACCTATAGGTTATGATGAGTCTAAGATCTGCGCTTATCACCGCACACCAGGACATGATGTGGAGGGATGCAAAGCTTTAAAAACCATCCTTCGTCAGTCACCTCTCCCAGATAGAAAGGTTAAGAAAGACAACTTACGAAGGGAGAGACCTTTAGCTTCAATCCCTCTCCTATACCATCTATCCCCACCATCACCACGATCTATCATTATTACAACCCCACCTCTTGAAGACCATAATTTATCCCAACCATCTTCCTCATCTCGGGTTACGAGATTAATATGATTAGTGTTGCTACTCAAGCGCAGAAGAAAATAATGAGAAAGCGAAAGTAAGCACACCTGCGCCCTCTCCTCTCCGTCCAGCATCCTGATTGCACCACCACCACCCAAGTGGTTATTTGTGGACCTGCTTACCCTGTCTCTAATGGAGCCGCCCATCAAGCCATGATTAAACAGCTTCACCAATCACCCGTAAAAATGACACTATATGATCTCATTCAGACTTCTGAATCTCATCGACAAGCTCTCGTGAAAATTCTTCAAGGGATCGAGGTCTTACCTAATGAAGCCCTACCTGTTGCCCCATTCTAACACCCCAAATCACGTTGCCTCTCTCACCAAACAACCCACCGCCCCAACCACTTCTGTTCTGTACACAAGCTGCTGCAATCAGTTTCTCTGAAGATGAAATTGTCAATTTTTGGTACGAAGATCCGACCCTGCCCTGTTCATCTCGCTTACGTCTGGGACTTCGTGGTACGTCATGTTATGATTGACGGGGGTGCTAGCCTAAACATCATCTCTTCAAAATCTTTCTCAACAAATGAATATCCCTTCTAGCTACATGTGTGCCAACCCCATCATGTTGCGGTCATTTAATGACACTATTACCTCTACCTTAGGCACCGGTGATCCTCAACAATTCGGGTTAGGACCCACTTACTTTACCCGAACTTTTCTATGTCCTTGAGGGAGAGTTTCCAATATAATATATTGCTGGGTCGTCCTTGGATCCGGGTCATGGGATGCGTTCCTCAACATTACATATATGCATAAATTGAGTACGAGGGGAAGTCCTACCCGTAACAGCTAGCCTCCCCCCTTTAAACCTGCATATGTTATACCGCCCTAACGATGTGCTTAGCCAATCAAGACACCCCTACCCTTAACCAACCATCCTCTTCAAATTACCTCAACCACGCCTCCGCCTTCAACGATGAAACCACGCGTCGCAAAAACTAACTTCCCCTCCCAACAGCTAACATCCCAACCTCGACCCCTTAGTCGTATGTTTTTCAACACCTACGCTGGGGAGTATTGCCTATATAACGTTAGTTTCTTTCCATACCCACAGAGTATGGACAGTTACATTCACATCCCCCTACGACCGTCGTGTGGGGGAGGTAATCTCTTACTGACCACCCCATTGCCTCACAACCCACGTATGGGTGTGTTGACGCATCCTCCGTTGCACTCTGAGCCTCTCTTGATGTGGTTCCTTTCCAGTCCAATTTTCAATACCTGACCAATCGTCGCTTTGCCCTCACCTTCTTGGACTCGCTGGATTGGAAAGGCTTGTTTTTGGGTCTTATGAACAAAGGCCGACATTACGCTCATCCCCATCACCACACGCAAACCTTAATGATCGCAGTGTCTCGGTTTTCGGAAACACCTACACAGGAGACACCTCGTGTCAGATGTATTTGGAAGAAGACACGTCACCCACGTACCAAACCATCACCCCTTCACCCACTTGGCATCATTCAACCCACAGAATCTATAGACCCTAAAATCATCCCTCCAACTGTTTTTAATAAATGCTATCTTCATAGGCATCTCACTACAACGCGATTAATGAGGACCCATCTCTCTTCCCTTCTGTATCCAGGAAATGATCGAAGAGGATTCGCCTTTGTTAAGGTTGTTGAGGTTAGGATGACGGATCCATTCCTCACTTACCTGGGCAAGGATGATTTTATATTAACGAGCCTTACCATCTGAAAACCCAAACCATGTTGAACGAATCACCATAGAACTAAACATCCAACGGAGGGGATCTCACATTGGAAGATCGGACAAATCCTTAACGATCAGAAAAGCGTTTGCTGATTTCCTCCGCGGATCGCCAACCAAGCTTTCAGCTTGGTCTATGCTAACATGCAAGGAATTGATCCTACATTGTCTATATGGCCTAAACATCAATCTAAACCCCAATTCCAAACCAGTCAAACAAAAACTGAGAAACACTGCATCCAAGCATTGCCTCTTGGTCAAAAGAAGAGACTGAACGACTTATTTCTGTTCCTTCATCTTGCCTATTGAACATCCTCAATGGATTTCTAACATCGTACCTGTCACTAAAAGTGAACGGGGGGACTTCGGGATAGCACGGATTTATGCTGGGATTTAACCTCGCTTTCACTAAGGGATGGACTCTTTCCCCCTAACATAGCAATTGACCAAAACGTGTTGATCTCACTGCAGGCCCATGAGCTGCTCTCTCTCAGGATGGCTTTCAGGATAACAACCAAAATTTGGTTTTGCCCCTGCCGAATCAAACAAAACTGCCTTCATAACTCCTTGGGAACATCTATTAACATGTAATGCATTCGGCCTTAGAATGATGTTGCCACCTATAACGGGCTATGACCTCCCCATAACATTTTTCATGACATTATGCACACTATCCGTGAAGATTACGTCGACGATCGTCTTGGCAAGTAGAAACATCGCAGGTGGGGAAAATCTCGGATGTTTTAACATTATTTTTGAACCGCCTACTACAATATTCTGTCCGTCTTCAACCAAAGAGGAAAAAAAAAAAAAAAAAAAAAACAAAAAAAAAACAATTTTTGGGTTGGGGGTCTTTGGTGTCATTTCGGGACAGCTTCGTGGTTTTCTCGTCTCTTTGCGTGCCTCGAGTCGATCCATCTAAGTCAAAGCTATCATAGAAAGCCCCCACCTACAATCTCAAACAATTGGTAGCTTACCCAGGTAAGTTACAAATCTATCGACGTTTCATATCCCAAACTCTCGGATCGATGTCAAACATTTCCACATCCTTAAAAGGACATTGAGTTTCAATGGAGTGAAGAGTTGCCACCAAGCCTTTGAAGCTCTCAAAACTTCTATCTTGCAGACACCCGTGCTTATCCCACCTCAAAGACGAATGCCTTTATAACTTTACCTTTCCGACACGGACACCACGCTTATAGGGGGCCCTGCTGCACATCGTGACTCTGAAATCGAGAACAAGCCCGTTTATTATATTAAGTCGTCGTGAACCGAAATCAACAAAATTCTGTAACCATGACGGATCTCTCGACAACCCTTACCTATTGTCTCAGCGCCCCCCCCCCCCCCCCACTCCTCTAAATTCTTTCAACGACCGGTTGACCTCTTAGACATCTATGATACAGTACCTCATACTCACTGTATCACCCACAGTTGGACTGGATCAAACCCACCTTTATACGTACCAAATTACAATTCAGCGCTGAAGACTGTCATTCTCCAGAGGATAGACAATCATGGGAAAGTTTGAGGATAGACATATTCGACTCAAATTGTAAATGACGATCATTTGAAGAACTCACCATCTACCGAAGTGTTTCCGAAGCTTTTAAAATGCCCATGTCCACCTTCACCCACTTCACATATACCAAAATGCATCGTCCCCCTTATTTAACTTAGCCAATCTTCCCCTACGCTGGGAACCTTACCCCTGCCCAGTCTAACACACCACCTAACGGGACTAGATTTGTCCAAGAATAAAGCCGCCCTGCCACCTAGGAGAACCCATCAACCCGTGCCTCTATACAATCAAAAACCATCATCGTCAGTTACCTACATCCATTAGGACCTCATCCTTCCACCTTGCCACCCATAATCATACCTCCTGCGTTTTTCAACAACGATCTCGCCTTTGCACCCTACAGGATCAAAGGGTCTATCAACATTATCACCCCAAGGATCCTGTCCACCAATAAAACCCTAAACAAACTCCATATTTAAAGGATTTATTTTCTGTCACTCCCTTTCTTCGGGTTGTTTCCGATACCATTTCATCTGTAGCCCATCATCTAACCAGCCGAACATAGTCTGTGCAAAAGAAACCCATTGAGTGAAAAACACCTATCAACCAACACCTGGTTAAAAAACCAACCACCCAAACGAAAATAACCACGCCAAACATCCAAAACCCGCGCAATCAATACCCTCATCCTATTATAATTTGACCACTAAAAGGATCTTACGCCAAATCATTGACTATATAGTAGGGATGTGACCATTCCCTACCCCCACTTAGACCTTATGACCCATATAAACCTTGACCTATAGTTGTGATGCGTCTAAGATCTGCGCTTATCACCGCACACCAGGACATTTTGATGTGGAGATGCAAAGCTTTAAAAACCATATTCGTCAGTCACCTCTCCCAGATAGAAGGTTAGAAAGACAAATACGAAGGGAGAGACCTTTAGCTTCAATTCCCTCTCCTTATTTTTACCATCTATCCCCACCTCACCAGATCTATCATTTTACAACCCCACCTCTGAAGACACATATTTCATCCCAACATCTTCCTCATCCTAGGGTTTACGAGATTAAATGATAGTGTAGCTACTCAAGGCAGAAAAATACATGAGAAAGGAAAGTCAGCCACCTCGCCGCCCTCTCCTTCTCCGTCCAGCATCCTGAATTGCACCACCACCCAAAGTGGGTTATTTGTGGACCTGCGTACCCTTGGTCTCTAATGGAGCGCCATCAAGCCATGATTAAACAGCTTCCACCACTCACCCGTTACAACTGACACTATGATGATCTCTTAGCCTTTCTGAATCCATCGACAGCTCTCGTTGAAATTCTTTCAAGGGATCGAGTGGTCTTAACCTAATGAAGCCCCTACCTGTTGCCTCCATTCTAACACCCCAATCACGTTGCCTCTCTCACACCCAAAACAACCACCGGCCCCAACCACTTCTGTCTCTGTACACAAGCTGCTGAATCAGTTCTCTGAAGATGAAATTGTTCAATTTTTTACAGGAAGATCCTGGACCCTGCCCTGGTCATCCAGCTTACGTTGGGCCCATTCGTTGTACGTCATGTTATGTGACCGGTGGGTTATCACCTCGATTTACTCGAGCAATGGCCTACTGATCTACCATACATACATGGAAGATTCTAGGTTAACAATACTCTTTTCCCCCCCCCCTCCCCCCCTGTTTCCCCACCCCCCCCCCACAAATGAATATCCCTTCCTAGCTACATGTGTGCCAACCCCATTCAGGTGTTGCGTATTTTAATTGACCATCTTACCTCTCCGTAGGACCGTGATCCTCAACATCGGGTAGGACCGGACTTACCCGAAATTTTAATCGTCCGAGGGAGAGTGTCCAATATCATATATTGCCGGGTCGTCCTTGATCCGGGTCAGGGATGCGTTCCCTAACATTACTAGAGCATAAAATTTGATACGAGGGGAAGTCCTACACCGGTAATAAAAGCTGATCCTCCCCCATTTAAACTGCCAATAGGTTATACCGCAAACGAGTGCTTTATTACCAATCAAGGACACCCCTACATTCACCAACCATTCCTCTTCAAAGTACCTCAACCACGCCTACGCCTTCCATGATTGAAACACACCGTCGCAAAAACCACTTCCCTTCCCACAGCTAACATCCCAACATCCGACCCCTTAGTCATGTTTTTCAAACACCTTACGCTGGGGGCGTATTGCCTATAAAACGTTAGTTCTTTCATACCCCACAGGAGTATGGACATACATGCACATCCCACATCCACACGGACCGTCGTGACCTGGGGACACCGGGTAGCTTTACGGGGACCACCCCATGCCGCACCAACCTAAAGTATGGTGGTGTTGACGCATCCTCGTTCCCCTGAGCTCCTCTTGGTGTGGTTCCTTTCCAGTCCAATTTCAATACCTTACCAATCGTGCTTGCCAAAACCTTATTGACTCGATGTGCTTGGAAGGCTTTGGTTTGGCTTTATGAACAAGCCGACATACCTCATCCCCATCACCACACGCAAAACATAATGATCGCAGTGGTCTCGGTTTCTTGAAACACCTACACGGAGCCACATCGTGTAGTTGATTCTGGAAGAAGCGGAGTTCACCCCTACCAAACCATCATAACCCACTTGCAATCATCCCCACCCCAGAATATAAGACCCTAAATCTATCCCTACTAACTTTTTTTTAATAAATGCATCTTCATAGGTTCCTCTCACTATCAACTCGATAATGAGGACCCATCTCTCTTCACTTCTGCTATCAGACATGATGACGAGGATTCGCATTTGATAATGTGGTTGAGTGTTAGGATGACGAATCCATCCTCCACTTTACATTGGCAGGATGATTCTTATATTCAACGAGCCTTCCCATCTGCAACCCCAAACAATGTTGAACGAATATACCATCAGAAAGAAACATCACAGGAGGAGGATCATCACCATTGTTGAAGTCGGACAATCCCTTAAGATCAGAACAATCGCTTTGCTACTTTTCCTCGCGCTCGCAACCAAGCGTCGCTGACTTGGTCTATGCTAACATGCCGAGATTGATCATTACATTGCCGCAATAAAATCACTCTAAACCCCAATCCAAACAAGCAAACAAAAACTGAGGAAAAATGCATCACGCATTCCCTCTTGGTAAAGAAGAGCTTCACGACTTATTTATGTTCCCTTCATCTTGCCATATGACTATCCTCAATGGATTTCTAAACATCGCTACGTCACTAAGTGACGTGGGGACTTCGGACTATGCACGGATTTTCTGGGATCTTAACTCGGGGGCTTTTCCCTAAGGCATGATTTCCCCCTACCTAGCATGACCACTTGTTGATCTCAAGCAGGCCATGAGATGCTATCTCTCTTGGATGGCTTTCAGGAGAACAACCAAATTTTGGTGCCCTGCGATCACACAAAACTGCCTTCATAACCTCCTGGGGAACCTTCTATTACAGTAATGCAATTCGGCCTTAAGAATGCTGTTGCCACCTTTCAACGGGCTTTGACCTACATTTTATGACATATGCACCCTATCCTTGAAGATTACGTCGACGATCTTCTTGGCAAGTCTAACCATCGCAGGAACAGTGACACACTCGATGTGTTAAACCATTATTTTTGTCACCGCCTACTACAATATTCGTCCGTCTTCAACCAAAGAAAATGGTCTTTGGTGTCTTTAGGGAACGTTCTTGGTTTTATCGTCTCTTTGCGTGGCACGAAGGGGTTCGATCCATTCTAAAGTCAAAGCTTTTTAAAAAAAACAAAAAAAAGGGGGCTATCTAGAAATGCCCCCACCTACTAATTCAAACAATGCGTAGCTTACAAGCGTAAGTTACAATCTATCCGACGTTTCATATAACAAACTCGCGGATCCGATGTCAACCTTTCCATCACCTCCTAAAAAAGGAAATTGCGTTTCCTGGAGTGAAGAGTGCCACCACGCCTTGAAGCTCTCAAAACTTATCTCTTGCAGCACCCGTGCTATCCACCTCAAGACGCGAATATGCCCTTTTACCTTGACCTTCCGCCACTGACCACGCTATAGGGGCCATGCTTGCACATCGTGACTCTTGAAAATCGAGAACAAGCCGTTTATTATATAAGTCGTACTTTGGTGGACTATGAGACTAGGTATACACATGTAGAAAAGTTGTGCCTAGCCCTATCATTCGTGGCTACCAAGCTCCGACACCACCTTCTGAATCACAAAACTTTCGTCATCACCAACACAGACCCCATCCATTACATGTATGCCAAACCTCATCTAAACCAACGCATCGCCGATGGCTCATGCTCCTCGCCGACCTCGACCTTGAGTTCGTCCACCAGAAATCAATCAAAGGACAAACCATCAGTTAGACCAACTTGCGGAAGCCCCCTTTACCTGGGGAACAATTTACCAATTTTATATTCCCCAACGAACTCATCGCCACTCTTTCACTCAAGGAAGAGTCGTATCAAATGACCCTCTTCTTCGATGGATCTAAATACCAACGCGGTGGAGGAGCTAGCATTGTTCTCGTTCCTCTTGATGCCGAGCCTATGCCTCTTTCATTCCGACTCGATTTCCCTTGTACTAATAATACAGCGGAATACGAGGCCCTTGTTCTGGGTCTCCAGGTTGCGCTGCACTTAGGTATCAAATCTATCAATATTTTTGGTGACTCTCAATTGGTAGTCAATCAAGTTATGGGCATCTACCAATGCAAAAATGAGGAACTTCAAAAATACAAACACTACGTGGATTCGCTTCTAGCCTTATTTACTCACTATTCTATCCAAACCATTCCACGCTCTACTAACAAATTTACGGATACTATGGCTTGCTTAGCCTCGCAAATTCCAGCCTCATCAACTGACTCTAACATTTTTGTCTTGGTCCAACAACTCTTTGCCCCATCTTATTTAGCCCCAGTTGTTTGTACGATAAATACTGTGTCTGCTAACTCGCAGGATACTTGGTATCACCAATTCCATGACTACCTTACAACCTCTGTTCTCCCTTCTGACCTTACTAGTACTGGTAAACGTGCTTTTCTTAAACACGTTTCTCGTTATGTAGTTATGGGGGGACTCCTTTATAAACGTGGCTTTGATGGCATCCTCCTTCGATGTCTCACCGGTGCAGAGATCACCCATACCATCCAACAAGTCCATGACGGTATTTGTGGTGGACATTTTAGTGGCCTTGCCGTGGCTAAACGAATCCTTCGCCTAGGTTATTATTTTCCTACTCTCAATAACGACTGCTATGAATATGTTAAGCGTTGTGTTATGTGTCAACAACATGCTAACCTTCAACATACTCCTAGCCATCCGCAGCAGGTCGCACGAGATCTTTGGCCTTTCTCACAATGGGGTTTAGACCTTATAGGTGAGATTCACCCGTCCTCTTCACAACGTCACCGATGGATAATCACAGCCACTGAATATTACACAAAATGGGTGGAGGCTATTCCACTCATTTCAACTAAAAAGGAAAAAATTGTCAAATTCATTAACCATCACATTATCTGTCGTTTTGGTATTCCTCATCGCCTAATAACAGATAATGGTAATCTTTTAAAAACAAGTTGTTACAAGACCTTTGTGACAACTTTGGTATCAAACTTAGTTTCTCATCGCCTTACTATCCGCAGGCCAATGGTCAGGCTGAATCTTCTAATAAAACCCTAACCAAAATCCTCATGAAAGTTGTCAATGAATCCGGAAGAAATTGGCATGATCACATTCCTTTGCCCTTTGGGCTTATCGTACTAGCATTCGTACCTCTACTAATGCCACACCTTTTTCTTTGGTATATGGTACCGAGGCTGTTTTGCCCTCTCGAAATACAAATACCCTCCCTTAGAATATCTCTTCAGGATATTCTCACCAACGATGATTTCTGCCAAGAGCAGTTAGCCCAATTGGAGCTTCTTGACGAACGTCGTCTTACAGCTCTTGATCACCTTCAAATCTATCAAAAACGCATCAAACGTGCTTATGATAAGTGACTTCATAAGCGTACCTTTAAGGTTGGTGATCTTGTCCTCAAAGAGAATCAACTTGTCACCAAACTAGAAAAGAGCAAACATGGAAAATTTTCTCCCAATTGGATTGGGCCTTACATAATCACTCACACCTATGGATCAGGCGCTTATCGTTTAGCTTCGCTTAATGGTAAGCCTGAGCCTGAACCCCTTAATGCCTTGCATCTTCGACCATTCTACTGTTGAATTTAGTGTTATATCACTTCTTATCTACCTGCCGCTCGTCCCTTGAGCTCACATACCACCACATGCACTTCGTTTCCTACACCTCATCATAAAAATCAAGCTCACATAGTTTGATTCTCACCTCACCTAAACGATGCCTTCCCCTTTTTAGTCTAGTCCATGACTTCAAAGTTTTAAAATAAGCCGTATTCTTATGGGATTTTCTTGAGTCAAACTTCCTACCAAACTAGATGCTTCACGCCAAAAGAACATCTAGCTATCTAAATTATATATAGACTGTTCCCTCGAAGGACAGCTATATGCCAAATTATTGCTGCTATTATATATAGACTGCTCCCCCGAAGGATAGCTATGCACTAAAATCATATCTGCTACTATAAATAGACTGCTCCCTCGAAGGACAGCTATACACAGTCAGCCTTTATCAGAAGCTTCTCGCATTGATCAGCTTCGTGAAGACCTCAAGAATAGCACAATCAATATCCCTTGTAGACTTCCCGCATCGATCAGTCTATATTCAGTAAAATAAAATCCTCATTCAAAAAGAACTTTTTGGGGTCATGGACTTGTCTATTTAGGGTAGGTTCTCTTTCTTCAGAACACTCACTTTGTAATAAATTCTCTGTACCTCAGCTATATCATCCACCTCACCTCACCATTTGTTTCAACTCAAGGGACGTAACGTACACCCGATATATTGTGATCATACAACTCTTTTCACCTATGGACTTCTCGTCTATGCACGGTACCTAGGGCTTCAAGCTCGTTCTACGTTTGGTGGTTTGTTTAGCTCTGTTCACCTACAGAGCACTCTTTCCGCTTTGCCTCGCATCTAGGATTGTGTGTTGATCTTAATCAGGACATGGTTCCCTACCACTTGGGTAGGCTAACTTTCGCTTCCCTTATACCTTTTACAACATCACCAATTCATTTCCGACACCAACAACATTACCTTACCAATATTAATATCAATATTCTTACCAATCAACCAATTGCCTAAACCATACCAAATTGCCTGAATTCGCCTCTCCCTGATCATAAGGGAGAACTACATCAGTCTGAGGCCCCTCCTTGCTTTGTGCAATGGGCTATGTAGGCAGCACTTCGGAGACATGGGGTCTCCCAAGGTTAGCTCGACCATCCCCTACCATAACCTATCATGTGTGGTAAATATAAATATTTTTGTGTATTTCTATTTAATCACATTCCTCTTTATCCTTTTTCAAAACACAAAAAAGTCAAAACGAAAACATTCTTATTATTATAACTCAAATCAACATACATATTCAGTTTTATTTAGATGTTAAACAAATACATCTTCTCTATCATCGACACGCAGGTCCGTACTCTTATTTATTCTTATACCTTGCTAACATTTATTTAGACCCTCACGCCTCATCCCGAACTAGGTCATGATCGTGATCGTCGACCCCTCTCGCCAGGCCTCTCTGTCCTCAATGGTACCACGGCTATTGGTACCACCCACTGATCTGCCAATCTCTCCTGTAACATATGAATACGCCCTCTCGCATGGAGGACTCCAGCCTCTAGTCTCTCTGCCCGTGACTCCGCAACCACTAACGATCCTCTTGTCTCATTCACCTGCGTTTGGAGCTGCTGAACCAAACGCTGTAGACGATCCCTCTCTGCTGTAATCACCGCTATGTCAGGACGATCATGTACACCTCGCAGTTCTGCTACCCACCATAATCTATAGGCCTCTGTCGTTCCTGCATCCATTACCCTGCGATCAGCTGCTACCTCTTCAGGCCCTTCTGGAGGTGTTGGCTGGGGAGGTGAGAATAATGCCTCTGCATCGATCCTCATATATGGTCTATAAGCCTGTGGTATGTCCTACACGAATCCAAATTGTCGCCGCACGCGATCTATAGGAATCCTCTCATACTCACCTGGCCTGTGCCCTGCGATCCACCTCAATCGCTCTACACCCCTCAACTCCTCAGCTATATTCTCTGTTACCATATAGTTTCCGTAAGGCCGCCAACAGATATCCGTAATCGTCACTCTCTCCCATACCTGCCTATAATACTCAAAGTCATCCGTCACGGCCTGGGATCTTGCCTCATGTTCTGTCTGGACCCATCGTCTGAACCCCAACCTCTGTACTCCGGTTTCTCCTGACTGGATGGATCGGCCTATTGGTCGCAAACAAACAATGTGCTCATAGGCCCAACAGTGTAATAAGTATGAACAATCCAGTGTCGTTCTGTGATTTCACCTACAAGCCCATAAACCCCTGTATAGCTCCGCCAAATATGCAGGTGCCCATGCAAATGTCACGTTCCTTTCTATCATCTCCCAAATAACACACATCAATGCCTTTGGAAATCTTCCTCCTTCTGCCCTCGGTAATGCATAATACCCTACCGCTATCATTAAAATTACTGCTAACCTTGTCTCCTCAGGATGTGCTGCATACATTATCCCATACATAAATGACAAACCTCGTTGTGTTAAGTCTCGTGCGTATGGACCAAATACTGTTGTTATCGCTCCCCGTGCCGCGCTAGGTAATACCTGATATACTGGTTTTCCTATAATTGGGAGTCTCAAAATACGGAACACATCTTCCAATGTTACTGTCATTTCCCCTGTTGGCAGATAGAAGATATTTGTCTTAGGATTCCATCTCTCAATCAATGCCTGTAACATAGCATGGTTACGTGTGATTCATGAATAATAGCGGATTCCACTTAACCCCAAACGATTTATCAATGTCCATTCATCTGGCATTACATCCGCTCGGATTCGTGACAACAGTGCTGGTACACTATCATTCATCCTCAACCCTGCCTCTGCCTGCATACATCCAAATAACAAAAAACCATTCAATTCCTCCAATCCCCCCGGGTTTTTTCTCAAATTCTGGAAATTCCTACAGCAACCGGTATCGTTTACAGCTAACCGGTACCGGTTGAGTAACCGATACCGGTTATCCCTAACCGATATCAGTCACTGTTACTTTCATACACCTTGCCTAAAACAACCACCTACGACAATAAATTGCTCGTTTATTCCTCTCTGTATACACAGACATACTTGAAACCCTTGATTACCTACCATGTAACACTCACCCATTTATAACCCTTGTTATCATCTTTTCTTTCTCATATCTACCCACATACTCTCCCCCATCTTATTCACAAAACATGCAGTAGTCAAATCACAAACAAAACGTTACCTCTTGGGTTGCAGTAGCTTGAGGTGGCCCTTGTCTTCCCTCTTGTCCCTGCCTGCTGGATGTTTCTCCTCGTCCTGCCATTATCACCACCTTTTTCAAACCTGCCTTTCTGTCTTCTAAATCTCAGATCACAATCACTTTCCCTATCTCTTTACTCCTAATCACTCAAATCTCTCATGCAAATACCTGTCTCATTCGTCAAAAAGTGTCGCGTTCACGTATTTAACTCTTGCATGGCTCTAAAAATAAGAACTTAAGTTGCCACCCTAGCTTTTCTATTTTTAGAAAAGCTCATAACTAAATAACCGGTATCGGTCATGTGACCGATATCGGTCTAGAAGCTACCGACATCGGTTCCCTAACCGATATCGGTTACACACCTATCTTTTTACAACATGGTTCTTTTTCTTCATTTTCTACCTAATTTTTTGTCGCGCCCGCCCTTTTTCCTGCATAACAACACCATTATCCATATTTCTCCATCCACCACACATATCATTACAATGTCCATAACATCGTCTATTTTACAAAAAAAAACAAACCATCAACTAAGTCACATCTACACAAAACCAAAAACTCATCATTTGGATCCAACTCATCAGATACATATTTAACAATGTCACAAAACCAGCCCACAACATGCAACATTTCATCATATAACATGTCATCCATATATACGTGCAAAAACAAAAACATCAACATCATCCATATATCAACATGTCAACTAAACTCATCCTACATTCTATATCACAAACCATCGAAAAAATACTTAAACACATTTTTGAACACTGCATGGGGATCAAAACATCATCTCTATATATATATACAAATTTTCAAATATACAATGTGCCCTGCATTGGGGCCTGATCCGAAAATAACCAGATTATTACGACCTGATCTCGGACCCTTGTAGGATTTAATTATTTGCCGATAATTTAATCCTTTTAAGTAATCAATTTAAAATAATGCAAGACAATAATGACAATTACACATAGATTGATTACGGAGTTCGGCAATTGCCTACGTCTCCGGGTTCGTGATCGAACCGTTCCACTAGTCAAAACTTGTAAGTTACAATAGTACTTTCACAAGAAAACCTAATGGAAATTTACTTGCCTACCAGTACACCAGTTCTTCAGATGAAAAGGGTGAAAAATAGCACCCGACTTCCACCTTCCTGGCGTATAATCTCCTTCGGCTGTGATCGACCTTCCCGACGCAAACAATGCGAAGCTAGCACTCCAGTCGACAATCTAGGATTTACAAGTACTTGGTGTGGCGCTATGGGCCTATTGGGTAGTTTACATTTCACTCCCAATCACAAATATTCCATCTAATATTGCCTAAAGTAATAGGCCAATAGATAATACTTGTCGACACATCCCGCAAATAATCTTAACAAATAATAATCTCGGGATCGGTGTCTCCGTGTGCACCAATGTCCACAACAAGCTTAACAAATAATAAGCTCGTGTTGTGTCCCGTGTGTAATGGGTTACACCCATGTGTTTTTAAAAAGGAGAGGGGTCCCCTATTTATACAAAAATAGGGCCCTCAAATATTGCAATTGCAAATTATCCTTAGGCTATTTTAAACCTAAGCCTTACCCGTACATGAAATTTGGGATTAAATTCCCAAATAGGGCCGATTTGCATATAGAATGGGATTAAATCCCCATTGAAGCGGCTTTACACATTTTAATGGGATTAAATATTCCCCACTTGGGCCGCATTTGGATATTTAATGAGGGATAAGAATCCCATGGTGGAGCGGCCATGTGGAGCGGCCTGCATAAGGTAAAGTGGGATATCCCACATTTGGCGCTGAATAAGGTTAAAGGCTTTAAATAGCCTTCTCCATGTGCATGAGGTCAAAGACCATGTTGGATAAACCACCCCCAACCGCTTCATCCTCCTTTTGCCACGTGGGACAGTCCACGCATGGGCCTAGCCCTCTTACCACCACTTCACCATGGGATTCTTATCCCATATAACATCCAAAACCGTATTTTATTGGGAAATTTGATCCCATTTGTTATGTACGGGTAAGGCTAGGCTAATATTAGCCTATGGATAATATGGCATTGCATTTTTTTTGGGCCCTAAAAATGTATAAATAGGGACCCATTGCATTGTAAACACACACATTGTAAAAAAACACACACGGGTGTAACAGATTACACACATTAGTGAAAGACATTGGACACCGATCCCGAGCTTATTATTTGTTAAGCTTATTTGCGGGATGTGTCGACAAGTATTGTCTATTGGCCTATTATTTTAGGCAATATTAGATGGAATATTTGTGATTGGGAGTGAAATGTAAACTACCCAATAGGCCCATAGCGCCACACCAAGTACTTGTAAATCCTGGATTGTCGACCGGAGTGCTAGCTTCGCATTATTTACGTCGGGAAGGCCGATCACAGCCGAAGGAGATTGTGCATCAGGAAGGTGGAAGTCAGGTGCTATTTTTCACCCTTGTCGTCCGAAGAACTGGTGTACTGGTAGGCAAGTAAAATTCCATTAGGTTTTCTTGTGAAAGTACTATTGTAACTTACAAGTTTTGACTAGTGGAACGGTTCGACCACGAACCCGGAGACGTAGGCAATTGCCGAACTCCGTAATCAATCTGTGTGCAATTGTTGTTATTGTCTTGCATTCTTTTAAATTGATTACTTAAAAGGAGTAAATTATCGGCAAATAATTAAAGCCTATAAGGGTCCGATATCAGGTCGTAATAATCTGATTATTTTCGGATCAGGGCCACTGTGATCTCATCATACAACTAAGCCAGCACGCAGGCCGCAATAACTATCCAAAATCTCGACTCGGCTCACGGGCCGGTCCCTCATATCAAAAATATACTCGGCTCGCAGGCTGGTATCAAATATACAACCCATACTCAACTCGCAGGCCGGTATATAATGAATAAATGAATCCATACATGAATAAATGATGGCACGCAGGCCTCTATCAACACAACCGGTTCGCAGACCGGTGCCCATGTCCCTATACAAAAACTATGTGGGGATCCCTCAGCTCTCCCCACCACCCTCAGCACCTCTCCCCGCTGGTCCCTGCGGCGCCTCTCGCCTCCTGCCTGTAACAGACACGCTGGCTGTGGCTACACCTCCCTGCGATCTCTGACTACGCGAGGTCTTCGCTCGGTGTGCCGCATATGGCTGATACTCAGCTCCGGTACTATCAATAACATCCTGATAGTACCAGGCCTCCGCTCTCGCCTCCATGTATCTATCCCGTGCCACCGTCGGTACTAGGGCTGGTCCCCGGACTCCTACTGCCAGTACCCCCTGTGCCTGTGGTGCCTATGGCTGTGCTGCTGCTGGTACTGCTGCCTATACATGTACCTACACCTGTGGCTGTGCTACTGGTGGTGGTGCTGCCTGTGCCTGTGCCTGAGCCTGGGCTAGCTGCCCCTGTAAGACCCCTATCTGTGCCTGCACAGCAGCAAGCTGCCCCTCTAATAACTGCACCTGGCCCCTGAGCTGATCTCTCTCTACCGTCACCGCTGCCAAGTCTGGCTGTGTGGGCTGTGCTACCCTCGCTGCTCTCTGACCAACCCACCAAACCCTGTATGCTCCCGTGAACCCAGCATCATCTACGCCATCATCTGCTGGCCTCTCTGCAACCCAATCTGGATCTAAGGGCTGTGGTGCAAGTAGTGGGGCCTCTACATCATCCCTCCTGTACTGAGGGAAGGGAGATGGCTCGTCCTGTCGCAGCCCCATCTGCCTGCGTACCCTCTCTAGGGGTATCCTCTCGTACTCTACCGGCCTCCGTCCTGCTATCCAGAAAGTGTACTAGATCCAGCATAACTATACTCGGCCTCCTCTGTGCGGGTGATGACCTCTGTAAGGTCTCCATATGATGTCTACCGCTGTCAGGCCCTCTAATAAATGTCTATAATACGCCACATCTCACCCTGCAAGAACTGCTCATGGCCACCCCACGAGCCCCAACCACCTCTGAAAGCCATATCTGTATATGACCTATGGCCCTGGCTGCTGGGGTAACCCTAATGGCCTGATGCATATGATGTGCTCATATGCCCAACAATGTAGCAAAAATGTCAAACAGATACCGAATCGTCTCATCCGGCGATAACCCCAGAGCTCTCTGTATAGCTGCACTAGATACACTGGTGCCCACGCATAGCAAGTATGCTCCTCAATCATCTCAAGCAACACCCCCATCAACACCCGTGGAAAGCGGCCTCCCTCTGAGTCCGGGAGGGCGAAGCAGGTGATCCCAATCATCATCAGCACAGCCAGCCGTGTCTCGTGTCGATGCGCACAGTACATGTCACCATACCCAATGCTCGCGCTGTGATAGGTAAGTAGTGCGGCTGCATCTCCAAAAACCTATAATATGCTGTCCATGGCAGTCTCTGAATCTACCTGGAAGACTGCCTCTCCCTCGATAGGTAGTCGAAGGATGCGATACACATCCTCCAACGTGATAGTCATCTCCCCAGTCAGGAGATGGAACACATTGGTCGCCGGATCCCATCTCTCGATGAGGGTGACCATCAAGCTGTGATCTCTCTCTATCGCTCTGTACCTCTGGACTCCACCGAGTCCCACCTCGTGCATGATCGCCCAGTGAGCTGCAGATACATGTGGTCTCATCTGCACCAACAGCGGGGGCATCCTATCCCGCATCGTCAACTGCTGACGTGCCTGCAAAACCAACCCACATCCTTAGACCTACTTTTTATCACAACATCTACTTTATCCTCTAAACCGCCTTTTATCCCCCCGACCACACCCCGACTCTCTACCACCCCACCCAAAACCCAAACTCACCCCACCTACAAAACCAAACTCACCCCACCTAAAACCCAAACCCACTCCACCTAAAAACCAAACCCACCCCACCTAAACCCCTACCTGACCCAAAGCCCAAAATCCACCCAAATCCAAACCCACCCAACCCCAAAACAAAACAAACCCAACCCAACCCACCCCAACCAAACCACACCCCGACTCTCTACCACCCCAACCAAACCCCGCCCAACCCAACCCAACCCAACCCAACCCAACCCATACCCATACAAACCCAAACCGACGCCGGCCGACATACGACCGACGCCGATCTAGCCCAATAAACCCTGTCCAAGCAATTTGCGACCGATGCCAGTCACTTAGCAACTGACATTGGTCGCTGTAATTGCCGGGAGCCGAACCCCCGTGCGGCCCCCCGCCCATATTTTTGAATTTTTATACTTATCTACCCACCCAAACACCATAAAAACCTACCCACCTAGTCAACTTGCCCTATTTTACCCATCCATCCTCTTCGTTTTTCAAATTACGTCAATTTATTCATTATTTCCTAAAACATGTAAATTCCTACCCAAACCCCCAATTTCGCTTAATACCATTCAAATACACAAAATAAAGAGTTCCGAGCCTACCCATACGATGACACGTCGTCGTGGTGGGATGGGTGGTGGTGGTCCAGCTGGTCCAGCCCCTCCTGCTCCTCCTACCTGTGCCATGGCTCCAATTCTACTCTGCTGGGTCCCCGGCCAATCAACTGCTGCCTCCTCCTCACTCGGGCCCGCAAACAACTCACTTCTCCAGCAAACTAGCTCCACCTCACTCAATAAACCTCCAATCTCAACTCTCCACGTCAGCCAAGTCAATTTGGTTTTCAAAATAACAAAAGTGACAATGACAAGCCGTATTTTTCTTTTTATAGGTTTTTCGCCCATAACCGATATCGGTTTTATTTTGCCCTAATGAACCGGTATCGGTCCCTTAACCGATATCGGTCATGTAGAATCGACATCGGTTTTTCTGCCAACTTTCCCTCAATTTTTTTCCCTTATTTACCATTTGCCCCTTTTTTAACCACATATCACCTATATCCACCTTTGCGGAACACCATTTGTTTACCTATTCGGCCCGACCCAAGGCCTCAACCTACCTATTCGGCCCGACCCAAGGCCTCAACCTACCTATTCGGCCCGACCCAAGGCCTCAACCTACCTATTCGGCCTGACCCAAGGCCTCAACCTACCCATTCGGCCCGACCCAAGGCCTCAACCTACCTAACCAGCCCGACCCAAGGCCTCAACCTACCCATTTGGCCCGACCCAACGCCGCACCCCAACCATTTGGCCCGACCCAAGGCCGTACCACTTCGATACCTCACCCAACATCAACCACATATTATTTTATCCATCCATCCTGTACCTTTTGTTCAATCGAGCTCACCTGTTCGTGTTTTAGCATGATTAGGGTCCTTGACTTGATCTGTCGACCAACTTTGCCTAGACCTAGACCGTGACGTTTATCTCAACCAAACCAACCATTTGGTACTGCTGAACATGCCTAAGCGTTCCTGTACCTTACCTGTTATATACCCTGGAGCTACTTCCTATGCCTTGGATACCAGGATTATATCACCCTTGTTTGGATAAACTATCGACCTTTTCCTATGCACTGCTGGTTTGCTCGTCAAATCATGTACCCTAGTCGTACTATTACATTTTACCATGCGTCTGCTTCCTTAGACCTACCCCACCATCTTACCATCCCCTCTACCCCATTTACCCTTTATCAACCCTATCCCTGATTTCCCCTTCGCTCAATCTGTGCTAGATTTGAGGGGGATTACCTATATCCTTAACAGGAGAAACCACTTCATATTATTGTCCGCGCAGCTTTACAAAACAAGCTACACGACAATAAGGGGCTAATGTAGACACCAAATTCATGTCTTACAACCCCTTGTGACCCGCATCCCATTTCGCAACCTAACCTCATTACCTAAACCTTACACAATTATTTATTAATTACCTTGTAATTGATAAATCCACCATCACCTTACCTGCCACCTCATTTTGCCACCTCATCATGACCTAGCCCTAACCCTAAACTAACCTAATTAAGACCTATGACTTGGTCTAGACTCATATCCATAACTAATGCCTCCTTACTCGCACCCAAAACTGACCTTCTAGCCACTTGACCAAGCCCGCAACTGATCTCTCAGGAGAAAAGCAAGGAAGGTGGGCTATTTTACTAAAAATAGCCTACTTTTTCCTTACCGATGCCGATTCCTACTCGATCACCGTCGGTTACGTAACCGCCATCAGATCCCTGTAAATGGCCTCCCCAAACCAAAAACAAAGGATTGAAATTTCATTTTGGATCAAAGGAAAGGATTTTTGAATCAACAGAGATCATTGGGAGTGAAAAACAGAGTCCAGATCTTCACTTGACCGAGCAGAGACGAGTGAAGAAACCAGAAGTGTTTACAGTAAAGGAGATCAACTTGCATCTTTGTCAAAACCAGTAAGTCACACCTTGCATGTCCTCTGTTATAACATTTCTTATGCTCTTTGAATCACAGTCCTCCTAAATCCATTCTTGGATCCACTACCCAACGTGTTATTACCTCTAACTATCATTCATCTACCTCTCATCACCTTATTTTCTAAATACCACCTATATACAGCCTTACAAACAACACGACTACCCCACAAAGTAACTAACCTACAGATCCTAGAACCCACCGGTATCGGTTATCAGTAACCGGCATCGGTTCCTCCGATAAAAACTAGAAAACCAGCCTTTCCCCTACCCAGTTCAACGAAGCAACTTAATTGATATTTTACAGTCTTTTGTGTTAATTCATATTAGTAGGGAAACTGACCACCTTCGAAAGGAAGTTTTATATTTCCTGGGCCCAAGTCAGTTTCCTCATTTATTGTCTAATCAAAATCTTGTGGTCTTGTGTTCTTATTTGCAGGTAGTCCTTCCAAGACAAAAAGGAGTTCTTCGCAATCAGCCTGATCTTTCTCTACGGTACAGGCACACCATCTCGACATTCTACAGGTATTCCTCCTAGCCCCTAACCTTATCTGTTTCTAAAAGGAACGAATCATTCCGAGTGAAACAATAGGTACTTGTCCCTGTGGTACCTACATCCTACTTCACCACCGCCCTCTATTCCTCTTTCTCTTCCCTCTCCTTATGCTTTGGTACAGGATTCTTCCTTCTAGTGGGGTTGTTTGGGATGGATATCTCATTCTCCACGTATGCGCCCTTTTCGAATTTTGGCCTTATGCGTAGGTAAATCCTTGCAGAATTGCTCCTAACAATAGGTAAGGTCAAAGGCCTTACAATATGCACATCTTGCGACATGTACCTTTTAACGTATGCACGCTTCTCTAGGTAGACTAGCTTCTTCCTCATTTCCCTATGCTCTTTGTCCAGGGTGGACAAGTCAAGGTCTAATTTCTTCGAATCCTTGTATCTGTTTACTCCCACTTGGAAAAATTGGGTAGTAAACGAGAATGGGAGTTTGCACCATGGACTCTAGCTTCCATCGACCAAAATGAACCTACCGATACAGAAGTTCTGGTAGACTAAGAACTCTGCTTCTCCTTCTGTCATCGTGAGGAGTTGTTTAGGGATCCGCCATTCAGCCCCGAATGCGTTCCTAAGGTGTTTATACCATTTGTCTAAGCGCACCTTGTGTACCCCTATCACTTATTCACATGTGTATTTATGAAATCTCTCCACAGGCGAGGGATCTTCAGCAGGGTACTCCCACAAAAAAAAATTGGATGCATCTGACACCCCAATTTTTGAGAACACAATTGTCAATAGAATGTTTCCAAATAAGATCTTTCCTCCCTTCTCCATGCTGCTTATGATTCCATCTACAATATATTGGGATATGTTGTATATGGTGCCCTCAGTGACTTTCCTGTAGACATTTAGCCAGGGCTTGCTCACCTGGGTCCACCTTTCTTTTCCATTCAGCTTGGAGACTAGGTGTGCGGCCATCTTCATCACCAGATCACTGATATCTGAGACATCGTAGTACCTTGATCCCTTCTTCAATCCTTGGGATGCTATGGTTTCTCTGATTGCCTCCTCATCCAGGAGGTCATCTTTGAGTGCGTCCCCTACACAGTTTAGGCCTGTGAAGCATGAAATTATTTGAGGAGTTATGCGCATTTTATGCCCTACGAAGCAAAAGAAGTCTTTGTGTACATGTGTCATCAACCACTGGTACAAGCACTCAGGCTTCCCAAAATATGGACACTTGAAAAGTTAGAGAAGCCCTGCCTTCTCCATTTTCACCTTGACCACGTCACTATAGATTGGAAACCCATCAGGTGTTCGTTTATTTGTGGGGTGCACCAACTCTAGTGCCATTTCCTTTGTGATTGTACTTGACCGGTGATTGTAGTCGATCATGGTCATCTGTCTTATGTGGGACTCCCACTCTTGCCCTAGCAAAACCCTATTCGGGTATTGCATCTCTGAGTACCATTCCTCATTTGTATCCAAGGGTATTTCTTCTGGTTTCTTCTTTCCTTTTCCTTTACCCTTTCCCTTCTTGGATTGTCCTGCAGGTTTACTAACTAGTTTCGTGGCCATCATTGCACCCTTTTCTTTCATTCCCAGGTTAACTTATGAGTTGTTTAAACATTTTCCTCATGTGCCCCGTGCCCTAAAACACAAACCCTAATCTCATATTTTTCTCCTTTGATCATGACGCTTCTTCACAACATTCCTTACACCCATGAATCACTTCTGCTCTAGTTTGTAGATCCAACGGACTGATTGTGCTTAAGTTCTTGGGATTTTCCTTCACACTAGTCAGTTCTCGAAACCCTAGCTCTTGAAAGAAAATTGCTCTTCTTGTGTTTGTAAAGTGAAATAATGAACTACTCACTCTTGTATTTATAGCTTTTCCCACTTTTACGCATTTAAGGCTAGGCTACCTACCACTGTACGACAATGTTTAATGCGGTGTTCTCAAACAACACCCGACTTCAGTGCTTCTCCTTACATGCCCAATCCTTGCGTGAAAATTTTTCCACCCATGCCCAATCCTTGTGCGAAAACTTTTCCAACCTTCAGGCACACAAACAATCCATCTTGACAGAAGACTCTTGCGCACATGTTACCGGTGCCAAAGGCACTTCTTCCATCCTCATGATTCTTGTTTTTTCCTACCTCGTGTTTTTGTGCTTTTTCTCCTTTGTACGTGGATTTCCAATATAGCCTTATTTTGCTACCGACCTAAATCCTCCTAGCAGAATAACTCCAATTTTTTCTTTATCATCTCACCCCACACTAAAACGATGTGCGGTCCTCTACGCATTCATAAGTCAAAAAGTAATAAGGTTACCGACGCCCAAGGTGTAAAACAAAGCAACAACACGAAAGGGAAATACAAGAAAGGAAAAGCATAAAAGGAAATTCTAAACTAACTGGAAAAACTGCCTTATTTACAAACACCAAGAAGCATTATTTATAGTAGGGCTTCAACCTACTCCCATTGAAGTCTCCAGGTAATTTTGTTCCATCCAACACTTGTAACTGGCACGCGCCTAAATCAAGGATGTATGAAATTACATAATGACCAACCAATTCACCTTCAACTTTCCAGGATGGCATAGAAATTTTGAATCATATAGCAATACCATATGGCCAACCTCTAACTATTTGTTCTTAATATGGCAGTCATGTCATGCCTTTTGCTTTTCCCTCTCAATTGTTTGGCTCCATCTTGCTAGTGAGTGCCTTTCATCCAAATTCATCAATTCATCTATTCTTTCTCCCAACGCTTGTTCATCATCCAACCCTCCTGTGCACATTATACGTAGAGATGGTAGCATGAATTCAACCAGAAAAAATACTTCCGCATTGAACACCAATTGAAATGGTGTGTCCTTGTTCAATCTTTTATACGTTGTTCTACATGCCCAAAGAACTACTGACACCTTGTCATCCCAATCCTGCCTACCCACATCACATATCTTAGTCAATGTGTGACTAAGGATTTTGTTGAATGCCTCTGCAGTCCCATTTTCCTGAGGGTGATAAGGGGTAGTCTTGTGATGGGCTACCATGAATTCTTCCAATAGAATCCTGATGGTTTCATTTAAAAAGTGAGTGCCCCTATCACTTGTTAAACTTAAAGAGCACCCATACCTGCTGATAATGTTCTCCCACAGCAATCTAGAAGACGTGACTATGGTGTAATCCTTAGTGGGCGCAGCCTCTATCCACCTTGTCAGATAATCAGTATAGGTAATGATATACCACGAGTTATTCCTTCGTGCAACTGGTGAGATTGGTCCGACAAAATCTATTGCCCATTTTTCAAAAGGTTTCGCACTAGCGATGGGGCGCAAGGGCATCTCATCTCTTCTTCTAGGTTTGTCAAGGTGCTGGAAGTGGTCACAGGCCTTACAAAACTCAATGCAATCCTAGCGAATCATCTCCCACTATAGTTCGAAAACTAGGATCTTGTGCGTGATTGCATTCCCCGTATAGTGTACTCCAACAATCCCACCATGGGCCTCTTCTAATATGGCCAAGTGTTTATGTTCTAATACACACCGGCATAAAACCTCATCGCGGCCCATTTTATACAAATCCCCATTAATCAACATGAAGGGTGTGGCACGTATGGCTAACCTTTTCCTTTCTAGTGCATTCATCCCTTCGGGCGTCACACCTTCCTTGAGAAAAACAACAATGTCTTCTAACTCTGAGGGCACGCGCTGAAACCTGAATAGTTACACGTCTGACATGGTTTCCTTGATACTTTGCGCATCCTCTCCTGAATCAATCCTTGATCAATGATCTGGCCCACAATTGTTCTTTCCAGGTTTTACCACCACTCTGAATTCAAATTCCTGAAATAAAATTACCCAACTGTATATGCGCCCTTGCAACACCACTTTGTTTACTAGATACTTCAAGGCCATATGGTCAGTGTAGAATATGAAGCGAGTCGCCAGCAGATATTGTCTAAATTTTTGGAGTGTGTAGATCATTGACAATGCCTCACGCTCAGTCGTTGTATAATTATGTTCTGCTAGTGTCAAATTTCTACTTGCAAAACACAAGGGATGATCAACAATCCCTTCTCCTCGTTGAGCAAGAATGGCTCCCATTGCTGTACCAGAGGCATCCACATGGACATGGAAAAGGTTTATCCCATGATGGGAATCGTAGAATAGGTGCGGTGATAAGCCTTTATTTTAGAGTGTCAAATGCCCTTTTTTGTGCCTCTCCCCACTGAAAGGCACTCTTATGTCTGAGTAATATTTCCAAAGGCATGGAAATCTTGGTGTATCCCTTAATGAACTTTATGTAGTACCCAGTGTGTCCAAGAAATCCACGCATGGCGCTTTGGCTGGTGGACTCCCCTAATCCCACAATAACTGTAACTTTCGTGCAGGATCCACCAGTAAGCCCTCTTTGCATATGATATGCCCCAACAACGTTCCAAAAGGAGTTGCAAAGACACACTTCTTGATGTTGAGGGAAATTCTCAACTACCGACATCTTTCAAACATCAATCTCAAGTTATCACAATGGTCCCTGACCAATCCATACACTATCCCATCATCCAAATATACTTGAAGGAACTTGTGGATGAATTCCTTAAATGCTTGTACCACTATGCATGAAAATACAGCGAGCGCATTCCTCAATCCAAAGTGCATAACTATGTATGTAAATCTTCCCAACTCGGTGGTGAAAGTTGTCTTTTCTTGGTCTTCCTTGGAAATCCTTACTTGGTGATATCCCGAGAATCCATCCGTAAAGGAATAGACCTCACGCCCAGCAACTCCTTCCAAAATATCTTCAGTGAAGGGGGTGGGAAAAGGATATATGATACAAACAGCGTTCAACTCCCTGTAATCCACACATATCCTAATCCACCCATCCTTCTTTATGCTGATCACCATTGGAACTTATCCATTCTAATTCCTCCATAGCCTCAATGATACCGGATGCTATCATTTTGTCTAGCTCTTCTTTAACCCTTATGCGCATGTTGGGATTCATCTTGTAAGGCCTCTTCCTGACCGGGAGCATACCATCTTTCAAGTTTATCCTCATTTCCCCCTAATGAATGGTGGATGCCTTTCAACTCATGGTATCCACTGCGGTAATAAATCCTCGAAATTCACGCAAGAGATCGATGATCTTTGATACTTCCTTGTCCACCAGTAGTCCCCAATGATAGCTTCCTTGGGCTCCTTCTCCGAGCCGATGTTAAATTTCTTTGGTTTTGAGTGGTTCATGATACGCGCGCACACATGCATCCACACTGTCAACTACCTCACGCGTCCCAACCGAATGGTCAAAATTCAGTCTCTCCATCTCCTCTCCATCAATAACGTATACCATCTTTCCTTTCTCCTTTTCAGCACACGTGCACGTGCTCGAATTGTATGTCTTCTGGTTCCTCCTCTTCGAACCGTGCTTCCAAGCTAGGTCCACCAAGTAAGTCTACTAATCTATCTTCCACCATGGCACAATCCCCCAGAGTGAGGCACTTGACAGCCTGCAATGCCTCATCAACCAGTTACTTGGTACTTTGGTACTCGAATGTGTGAACCAGGTCAGCTACTAATTCCTGCCAATTTCCCGTCTGGCGGTGAGTTTCAGAATGGATGTACCAAGTGCACGCACAACCTTGTAGTGTCGAATACAACTTGTGCACCCAAAGGGAGGGTGGTAAAGCTTCCGCGCCTTCTCCCCAGACCCTCTCACATGCCTGGATGTGGGAAGAGGTGGGTTCATTTCCATTGTAATCCTTGATAGCGGTGGGTATATTGCTCTTCGAGAATCAGACAGTGAGTGCGTAATTCTAACTTCATGCCATTCCAACAAGTTTTCACTATGCGCAGCCCACCACCTCGCTACTGTGCCTATCAAAACATAACCCAGCATACCTCGTCACTCGTCCTCCCTCCATTGAGCTTCCATTTCTCTCAAAAATACCTCAGGGTATGCATCCCCAGAATACTTGGTTATTGCCTTTCCTCCTAGGCACCGAACTATACGTGCCGTGGTTACCCTAGTCACCGATCCTTTTAGATGTCACCCAATCAATTCATAAGTCCCATGCACCCAATTATCACATGCTATACTGGTAGTATCACTAACAGATTGAGCATCATCAAACTGGATGACTCCTTCTGTAGGGTGGATGGTCTCTGGATCTCTTATGGAGTGCACATATATTCTGTCCAGGACCTCCTCTCTAAGGGGTTCAGTATAGGGTGTGGACTTTCCATCAGCAAGTGGTATAATCACCCTCTCTTCCTTGTTTTCAAAGCTTATGTACCCCTTGTTAAACTCAGAGATTTGCATTATTCTTATAGCACCACGGGCACCCAAGTAACGCTAGGAAATTATCTACCTCGGCAAGTGCCAAGACTTCAAAATCCCCAGTGAACTTAGTCCCCTGAATGGTAATGGTCACATCCTTCAAGACACCTATGGGCATTGCCTTTGTCTTATTTTCCATATACAACACATTTGAAGATGGTTGTAATGCAGGTCTTCCCATTTGATGCTAGGCATCCAGAGTGAGAACATTAACCTCCACGCCTATGTCAATGAGGATGTTGCTAAGCAGCCATCCATCCACTACTGCGTTCAAGGTGATCTCTTTGTCATAATCAAGGCTGTGAGGTGGGAGGTTTGCATGCAGGATCTACCTTTCGTGTTCTTCCCTGGTGCATGGTACCTTTTCTCTCAACCATGCTCCTAGCAGGGGAATAACATTCTCTTGCCTCAGTATTTTACACACCTCCTTAACCTCATCCAAGTCATCCTTTGGTGCTTCTACTGGTCTTCTTTGCTCATCTTTTCTAGTTTTCTCTTTTAAGCATTGGATCTCCCCTTGTAAACTTTGAATTACGTCCATGGTTTCCTGGTAGACTTCTTTCTGGTGAGCCGGGTTTGGATACTTCCCATGTACTACTTCTTCCCTTGAAACCAGAGGTCTCTACTTAGGTGCTTCCCTTGCACGCGCAGACTCCGCCCTTGTTGTTACCATAACAGGCTCTAGTTCTAATTCACGTATTACTCGCGGGAGCCATTGCATGTCAGCCTTCTTAATACTCACCATGGCAGCGCCCTTATCCTTCCGGTGCTGTTGACTCATATGTTCGTATAACTCTGGGCACTCTTCGTACTTATGTTTTTTCCACACTAGGAGCATTGTAGAAGATCTGGACATTCACGCTTATAATGGTCTGTGGCTCCACAATTAAAGCATGTTCCACGTGGGAACTCACTTCTTCCCCCATGGTTACCACGGCCATGAAATCCTCCACAAAATCCCCTCCTGCGTGCACCTCCATCTCTGCGTTCTTCATACTGATGCTCATCTCCTTTGGAACTGCTGGCAATGCCAGTCTGGCACACACCAAGATCAATTGCCTCATGAATCTGGTCAATCAATCTACAATCCTTGGTGTCATGTGTGGTTGAGGTACATATCTTGCAATAACAAGATACATTTTTACAGATCGCGCGCTGTAAAAGGGGGCACCTACTTGCATCATGATCCCCGTGACATATTTCACAATTTACCACTACGGTGCATACCACCTTCCGAGTACATATCCCGCCATTATCCTTTGTGTGCCCTTCTACATTACAATCTGTGCACCACATCCCACCATGAGTCTCTGGAACTATGTTGGCAGATAATTTCTCCAACTGCTTAGCCATGGCAGCGATCTGAGCCTCCAGAAATGGGCTAACACTAGTGTCAACACTACCAACTGCCTCAGCATGCAAAGCAGCTTCCAACGCTTTGCGCGGGTCCATGAATGTTTTATGAGACAAATCCCTCCTAAAGGGTGTGATCAACCCTCTGAAAAACCACTGAGCATGTTGTGAAGGGTGGATATCATAAGATAGTTTAGACAATAGAGTTTTAAAGCGTGCATCATATTCCCACACGCTCTCTGCCATTCCCTGCTAGATTTCCTTGAGAGAGTTGATGCTCTTCTGTTTAAACTTAGGTATGTGGAATTCTGCCAAGAACACATTTTTCAGTGCGGTATAATCCACAATAGTCTGATGAGGGTCATACTTTCTATACCAACTATGCACGCGTCCTTACAAGGTTATTGCAAATTGACTGGCCTTTTCGATCCTGGGTCGTGATCCCCTTCGCACGCCATAGCAGCTCGCACTTATGCACATGCTCTGTGGCATCTTCTATCCCACTGTAATCTGGTAAGTGTAGAGACATCTCGAAAAAGACTTGAGGAGGTGGCTGAGGCCCTTGTCCTCCTGACCCAGTCCCTTGATTTCCTCTGGTGTTTCCTCCTCCACCAGATCCACTAGATCCTGAGCCACTAGCTCCACCACTTCCACCTCCAGATCCTCCTGTGTTAGGTACAGGGCCTGTGTTTGTCGTGTCGAATGCTCCTGTCATCCCACTGAATTGTGCACTGATAGTTTGTGAACTAGTGCCACTCCCAATTGTATTTCCTCCACCACTTCCTGACGTGCTCCCAAAACCACCTGTATATATGCCTTGTCCAAACATTCCACCAAATACTGGAATAGTGTGTGAAGCCATAGAAGTCCCAAATGAGAAGTTGTATCTTCTGGGCAGCCGATCGGTTGCTTCCACTGATATCAAATGGATCAACTATACTTTTCCCTCGTTAGAACAAACCAAGCGCCAAGGTTCGGTTGCTAGGTGGGGTTAGATGCGTGCCAATGACTCTTCTTTCTCCATGCACGGGCTCTCATCAGAAGCCGAGGGGTTCTCTCTTCCACGCTTGCCAAGATGGGGTAGCACAGACTGTTCAGGCTCCACATCCTCCATGTGAACCTCTTCTCCCAAAAACGTCTACCTCCATGGATCCATCGTAAATGTAACCTCACACCATCTCGCAATCTCCCTCTCATGTGCTTCACCATACTTGAGCCGTCTCTCCTCCCTTTCCTTTTCAATCGTTATATCAGCCATCTTTCCCCAACCTGGCTTCCTCGCCAAGCACTCAGAGTGGTTTAGCCGGCCATTGGGAATGCCTCTAAACTCATGGTTACCATCAAGATTTTGATTGCCAGGGGGATAGCCCACAAAAATGATCCTCTGGGCTCCCGCAAAAATTCAAACTCAGCAACTTCCAGACAAGAATACGTGGAAATTGTGTATTCCAGAGTGTAGCTAGCCAATACTCCCTTCCACCAATGATCTATAGCACGGGTCCACGTTAGATCAACATCTTGTAAGTTCTAGTATGTTTCTTGGGTCCAAGGGTGTGATTTATAATACCACCCTGACCTAGATGCATATGCCGAGAGCCACTCAAATAACTCTACTGGGAAACAACAGAAGAAGGTTTCGTACAACTCATGATAGAGAGTGTCTTCCACCCATCTTCGCATATCAAACTCAGGTCCAGTACTGAATCTCTGAGCAAACTCATCCTCCATGCTTTTAAACCAATTTTCAACACCTTCAAGTGTTAAGCGCTCCGTCATCACTTTTTGCACAGACCATGATGTATGCCATGTTCCACTACAACTTCAAAAAGAGGTCCCGACAAAGGAACCAAGATGTAGTCATTTTTGCACCCACCAAGAACAAGGGAACCTCATGCGCGCCGGCCTATCACCCAGCGGGCACTGGGCACTCACCCGAGGCGCACGAGAGGGAGCCGAGTCTCTCTTTTATGTGAGTTTAGTGGAAGGCATCATTCATGGTCTTGAATTAGTGATTTAAAGGACATGAAAAAGCTATAGAGCTCAGAACGGCTTCTATACCCTTTCAGTCATATCAAAAGTAAAAGCACTTAACAGAATTAACAGAACTAGGAAGTTGTAAATCCACAAATAGACTTAACATTCAAATAAGGTTCATGATTATACAAGATCAAAAGCATAATAGAAATATGCAGATAATACAGAGAGAAGATCTTAATACAATTATCATGGTAACCTTATCATATTCATTCATAGCATTACTATAGAATATTACAGAAGGGGAGACCATAGTCATGCGCCATATCTGGATCCATACATGAAGACTTTCAAAACAAAATTTACATTCCCCATTCCCTCATTACATCCTTCCTATAATCATCTACCCATTTTATCCATAGTTCTCGCAGTAATTCTGCAGAGCTCTGCTTCCTTCCTTTGGTTCTCCCTTTTCTTTGCTAAGGGCACACATATATATAGGCATCTGATCTCCAAAAAACTCCTCTGCAACCTCAGATCTGGCCCCAAGTGTCAAGGTGTGGATCACCCCAGGCGCATGCCTCTCCATGTCATGATTAGCTTTTTGGATCTTCTTATCGCAAGGTATATTCCTTCCAGGACACCCTGTTGCCAGGCTAGAACCTTATCCAAATGGAACACGTTCTTCATGTGTTCTGTCCAAAAGGCTGAAAATGGCTAAGTCCCAAATTGTGCTTTGTGGGCGCGCATCCTTGGTTCTCCAAGAATCCTTTTTGAATCCTACCTTGCACACCTTAACTTGCGTGCTTCCTCCGGCCGTGCGCACCTACGTGCCTTTAAGATTTGGAAGCTACAATAGGGTCCCAACAACTTTCCATTTTTGGAGAAGCTTACAACCTAGTGAATATGGGATAGAAAGACTGTAAAATTAGAAAGAGTTAAGTCTAATTAGATATTAGCAGCTCATGGATGATTGGGGTGATTTAATTAATCAACTAGGATTAATTAATAGGTCAACTTAAGCTTATAGAAGTCGTTTGAAGGGTTTGAAAGGGGGATTTAACCAATAAGAGGGTTTATCAAGTTAATACGAGATTGAAAGGATTAATTAATTAATAATGGTTAATTAATTAATTAAAAGAGGATTATAACTAACGAAACGACATTAATTGGCATCCAGGATGGGGAATGAAACTAGTTAATTAATGAAGTGTCGTTAATTGACTGAGATAAAGGGGAACGAGAGCTAATTAATGGAAAACCACTGATTATAATGAAGTGACAATAAAGAAGACAATTAGTACAATTTTAGTATTAAAATTGCATGGTTAGAATTAGGTGTTTGCACATACCATGATTCCCTCATCTCACCTCACATTAAGTTTGTCCACCTCAACCCCAACCTGACATGATTTTTAGTGACTCTTCCTTCGCCTAGGTCCAACCTATAATAGATATGAAGAAGGAGACATCCAAAGTTAGTTTCTTCTAACTATGATGTCATGGCCAACCTATTCCGAAAAGCTCCAACACTTACACCAAAGAAGGCTAAAACCACCTCATGTCTAGTCATAAATCCCTCTGGTCTGCAATTTGTGGAAATTTTAAAGCCCACTTTAGAAAAGTGAAGCTAAAATGACTATGGTTGATTATGAGTTGACTAGAGTCTCATTTGGAAAAGCTAGCCATGGGGGAGATGTGAACAATTTCAAAGAGACAATCTCTAGAGTCATTGCGAGGGTAGAAACTAGTAAACAAACACATAAAAAACTTGAGGAACAGGTTTGTGACCCATCATCTTATGTTAAAAATTTCCTTTCTCACAACCCTACCCCACTATCATGTCTCCCTACTTCAACTTTAGTAGAGGAGATTAACCGCAAAAACCATCTAAAAAAATTCACAGGCACAACAACCAAGATAAATCCATTGAATTCTTGGTTGAACCAATTTTAATCAGTGGTCTTGAATTCTTCAATGGAATTCAAAAAGCATTTGGATAATTGGTAGATGCATAAAAAAAAATTGTTGAGCCAAATTGGAACCGCAATAAAGAAGGTTGCCCTATATGGAGAAGTCTTACTCAAGATTTAAGAGTAATGCCCATCACAAATGAGAAGATCTTCCCCTATGAGAAAATATTCAATGTTTCTCATAGTAATCTCTCCTAGACTTGGTCAACAATTGTTGCATGGAGAATTAATGTATTGGAATAAATCAAAACATATATCTTCAATCTCAGATGACCAAAAAGGGGAAGTTGTAATGGTAAAATTTCCACAGATGTGAAACCTCTCCATTGTGACCTCATCAAAGAGATCTCCTCTGACCTAACACAACTAAGATTAATGATCAATTAAGAAAATTGATCATAGTGGAGCTTTTTTGTACTAATATATTTGGTAAAAATAAGATTGTTGAAAATTTTGAAATCTATAATGTAACAATTGAGGCATCAAAGAGCTTTGCCAACTTTGATAATGGTAATATTGAAATGAACAAGGCTACGAGCACTTGGTTGACTAATCTGTCAAACACCATAACTCCAAAAGAGGGCAATTATTGGAGCCATTTAGCGATTCAGGATATAGGTCTTAAAGCTCAATGCTTCTTCTTCTTAAACAATTTCATCTTCTCTTTAGTGTATTATTTTTATTTTAATTGTAATTGTACTAACATGCATGACTGCCTTTGAATATGTAATAATGTATATATTTTAATAAGATTTGGGATGTGACTTGTAAAAAGCAGATAAGATTACTACGACATCATTATTTTTCAAATTATATGAAGGGAGGAATAAGATCTCAAAGTGTAATCACCAATTAAGAGTTCGATAAAAACATTTTCAATAATTTTCGAGTAACGAATGTGGAAGTTCAAATTTTAATGACATAAGAAATTGGCCACAAGAAGCCCCTTGGGTCGACTCACTCAGCGTCAACCATTGCTTTAGGTGGCCCCGTGTTGTTCCAAACGAAGTTGATTTATCACACTCACCTTGTATTAGAACTTTTCTCTTCAAAACTTCAAATAAGATTGTTGAGCAGCACTCACTTTATATTAGAGCTCCTCTCTTTGAATCTCCAAATAAGAATAATGAGTGGCAGTCAGCATTTTATTAAAGCTTCTCTCGTTGAAGCTCCATTCATCAACCCCTCCGAATTATCAACCCAAAAAAAGGAATCGGCCACAAGAAAATAATGTGTTTTTTTTTTTTTGACCAACACACAATTATCACAATTTTTCCTTTCTAGAGAGTTCAGTAGTCTGAAAATTGTGCCTCCTTACGACATTTTGCACATTTTTCCGATGACGGCACAGAGAACATTCTCGAAATCACATTCAGACAACCTTTTTCTTTTCACCGCCAATTGCGGCGTAAAATCTTTTGATTACACAAAGCAAAAGGAATAAGAATAAATAGTTCTTAAATGCAAGAATAAAGTAAAATACAGATAATAAAATCACTTCAGATCTAACACAATCAACACTTACAGCAAATAAAAATTATATATTCTGATAAATTGACGAACATGTATTTCTACATATTTTTAAACGCAAGGGGGGCAGACCCATTATACAGTGTAAGCAATAATGGACCATAAGCAAACTGAAACTGATGTGATTGAGCACATTAATTTGAAAGAAGAGGAAAAACTAGAAGAAGAAGAAGAAGAAGTTGTAATTACAGAGAAATTCGAGAAGCTGACTGTAACGAGCCCTGAAGAGGTTAAAATCGAGCAAGTGAAGAAGATGACGGGAGATCGGACGATCGGAATCGCTGTGGACAATTCAAGCACAAGCAAGGCGGCGCTCAAGTGGGCAATCGATAATCTTGTCGACAGTGGGGATCGTGTGGTGATAATTCATGTACATAAGGAAAAATCTAATCCTCCGCTGAAAAAAACTGTGGGAAGACACAGGGTCGCGTAAGTAGTTCATTTCTGTTTATTGTGATTTTTATTTGGGTAGTTTTCTGGATGGGGAGAGGGGAGAAATTTATTTGAGGGATGCAAATTTTGAATTCCTTTTTGGTTGTTTTTAATGGCAGCGCTTATACCGTTGAGTGAATTGAGAGAAGTTAATTTGGCGAAAACAGTATGGAATAACCCCTGATGCAGAGGTTTTGAGCATGCTTGACGCTGTATCCAGGCAAAAAGAGGTTAGATTAGATGCTTCCCTCTAAAACCTTTTGTGATTTGAGTTATGTCAAGTTACAGGCATTGGCTTCAACTTTTCTGAACATGGATTCAGTGGTCAGACATAGGTTCCTTTTCAGGATTAATTAAATATTGCCTTGTACAATATCTACTGTAACAAATACTGGCTTCAATCTTTTCAATCTTTCACGCCTCTGAGGAGGGATCTTGTAATTAAATCCAAAACATTTGATAAAACTTTTCTTCGAAAAATGAAGGCTACAACAAAAAGTAGAAAGCAAGCCGATAGAACACACTGCTAAAAACTAAAATCTCACAGAAATCAACTTGTTGGGATGAGATTCCCAGCAAGCATTTAACCGAACCGTCAGAACTCCCTTCTTGGTCACAGAGGACGAAACCAAACCCTGAACTGTAAAGATACCCAAACTCTGAAACACCTCCATGAAAGAAGCCAACAAATGAATTGCAATACCAGAGGCAAACACACACGGACATAAATCTTAGCCGCCATTAGTAACAGGAAAACGCTGTTCGCTGCCAGAAAACACTGTCACCGCCCAGAAAACTAAAACAGCAGAGAGGGCAGGACAAACCCTAGATAGTCTGAAGTCAGAAAAGTTTTTTTACGCAATATCATGTAAACTGTTATACATTATTGCATTGGTAAGCAACCCCATTAAATATTTAAAATTATGAATCTATTGAAATATTTCTTCTCATGTTAATTATAGTATAAATCCATTCAATCTTCGAAATCCTGTGAAATAATTTTTTCTGGCATAAGATATGTATTATACAAGGGAGATGGGGAACCAATCTGAGGAGTAACAATTGCTGGTGAAATGAATCCTTAATATGGCACAATCCAAAATATTCCGAGGAAGCATAGAGAATGAGATACTAAGATGAAATAATCTTAGTCAGGCTTGTGTGTATATCTCAAATTATGTCAGGTATAGCGAAGGAGATTCTGAGATGAAACCTTTAAGAAAAAAACCCAACAAAATGTAAGATTATCTGTTTTCAAATATTTCTTTCTTATATAAATTTCTATAAAACCTTGCCTTAGACTGTGGAGTTTACATAACCAACTACGATTTTCTCCCTGGTTTTGTTGTCAATTCTCATGTTTCAAGAGATAACATATACATGGCATTAGTTTGTAGAGTTTGTAGGGTTTGTAGAAATGTCTGAAATTGATATGGATTTGGGATGATGCAGGCAGCAAGGTTGTGACTAAAGTTTATTGGGGTGATCCCCGGGAGAAGATATGCGACGCTGTTGAAGATCTTAAGCTTGACAGTCTGGTAGTTGGCAGCAGAGGGCTGGGACTAATCAAAAGGTAGAAAAAATTATTGGGTATATTGTCCACCATTATTTGTTGTTGTTTTTTTTTCTCTCTCTTACAGAACTTGTGGTTGTCTCTCAAATGCAGGGTTTTACTGGGGAGTGTCAGCAACTACGTGGTGGCTAATGCAACTTGCCCTGTGACTGTGGTAAAAGGAACCGCACAGAAGGGATAATTATATGGATTTAATGTTTTGCCCTGTGCTTTTATAAATTCTATGGATGTAACTGTGTGTTGCTAGGGTTATCAGTTTGGGTGATACATCATTCATTGCACTTATTATTTTAATTGAATCACTATTTCCATTGTTAGTTGCAAGCAGCCCTTATTTAATGTTTTCTGAAGGAGTTTTCTAGCTCATTTGCATTGTATTAAGATCATTTTATGCAATGTATTGATTAATGTAAAATTCCTGTTTACAAACATAATATATATGAATGAATGAAAGATTTTAGTTGTGTCCACCAGATCAAGCAGTTTACAGGATTAAAAGTAGTAAATGAAAAGTGTAGTGGATATCGGCTTCAGGATATTTTATTAAGCTTTTTAATGTTGGATTTTGTTAATATGAATTTTGATCAGAAAATTTGGGGATGTTTCACATTTAATCTCTTTAAATACTTTCAAATTGTAATTGTATATCTGCTATAAGTGTCGGCCCCTATATAGATGGGCCCTGCATTTGATAATAATATCACCATACACTTATTAAATTTAATAGAATAAAATTTCAAACATTCATGTAGCTGTCATCCCAATCCATTAGATCACAATCTCATTAAAAAATTACAAATTAAAAAAAAACCAAAAAAAAAAAAATCTAATTTCATCCCAATCCATTAGACCACAATCTTTGTGTGTGTGTGTATATGTATATGTGTACACACACGCAAAACTTACAAATTTTTGTTTAATAAGGTTGGGCCAAAAGAATTGGCTAGGGTGAAAGTAGTTGGGCATAACGATATGTGTTTGAAAAGATAAGATCATTAGAAGAAAATATTTTCTCTTTATTATACCAAAAGGTATTTTCCAAACGGGAATCGAACCCCTTACCTATGACAAGTGTTAGATTGATAGATGATTAATGATTCATGGCGGTGAATGTTTATGTACACCGATAGAGGAGTTGTCGATGTTTCTGTGAAACATGAGGAGTAGGGTGTGGATTTGTTTCAAACCGCCATTCCAAGTCCCTTGCATTAGACAAATACAGGGGGCCCTGGTAGATCTATATTTCGCATGCAGATTAAATAATGGTGCACTGGATAAGTTTTGCAGCCAACAAGTGTCTAGTCTAATCTGATTACCTTTGCCAACATGTTGCCAAGTTGAAGCTTTAGATGACATGGGCGTTCCACGAGTGAAACGAATAACCGAAGATTTGAAACAAATGCCACATCAATAGACATTTACTTGCTTCCATTTTTTGCAGTGGTTTTTCTGTTTCTAGCTCTCCAAGTTAGTTACCCCTAAATATGGCATGAAAAAACACTTATATTTTAATTAGACCACCTAGATATATGTCAAAATATCTTCTCAAAATTTTCGCCTCTCAAAAGTTTAATCGGACTTGTAGATATATATCAAACTATCTTCCCAAATTTTTCGCCTCTTAAAAATAAAAAATAATAATATTGCAATGAATAGAACCACTATAGTGTATTATTGTTGGTGTTGACCTACATACATGAAGAAAATAAAAATAAAATTTCGTGTTGTTTTGGGGTATCTTCTTCAATTAAGATGATGTTGATTTATGATGTTCTAAGTTTATTCAACAAATGATTTCATGCCGAATAAATATGTTTTGCTCTAAATGTATTGGAAAAGGTAAGTCTAATTATTTAGTGTAAAGTCTAATTATTTAGTGTAAATAGTAATCACATATAGGCAGTGTGAGATGCCAATAAGGAGATGTTGAAAAAGTTAAAATTGAAGGTGTGAAGGTGAAAAGAGTCATGATGAACATGATTAAGGAGGTAACATAGGCTATCCTCTTCTTTTTTCCCAAGAAGTCATATATGGACCACATGTCAATTTTTATTACCATCGCCACATCATTTATTTAATGTAATGTTTGTTGAACATTAATTTTATCTTAATAGCCACCAACTTGAAAAACCCTATTTTTATTAGATTTGCAACTGTTAGGGATTAATGCACTCACATTGTTATGTGTTTTAAAAACGTATGCATGGAAGATTAACAAAACAATAATAAACACGAGTGAAAAATGTTATATACTCCGCACATGAAAAATGAATAAAGGACTTGGACATCTATATCTCCAACGAAAAATGATGATTTATTTTGTTGATGCTTTATTGTCTCTTAATTGATAGGATAAGCTAGACAACGAGGATGTGTGGTTTCTCCTTCTTAAGTAGTTTCTTGCTTTTAACGCCCAACAAAGTGTTTTACTAAAAACATTTGTGCATGTCACCTATCTGGTTTACATGCAAATCAAATCCAATGTTGGATGCATGACTTGGTTCGCCCTTCAAATGAGTCGACAAGGGATTTTTTAAAATATTTTCTTAACGCTTGAAGGAATCAAACTTGTGTCTCATATGCCATTGCCTGTACAAAAAAATATCAGTTTTTGCAAATGGAATGTTGCTAATAAAGGAACATTGATAATGAGTACATGGAGCATTGAATGATGTTGTTAAGACAAAGCTGGTTAATGACACACTTTTCTCTTCTTACATTCACATGTTTTAATGAGACAATTAAGATTTCAAGAGTGAGTGTCCTAAAGAAATTATCACACCGATAGATGTTCTCCAAACTAGATTGTGGGTGGCTAGCTATGATATGCGGCAAAGGTGAAAATGGATGTGTATTGTTTGGTCATCAATGCATGGACCTGTCTTTGTCATACATTTGGTGCATCGTTATTAGAGAGTTGCCTATTTTGTGGAATGGTTGTCACTTATATCCATAGCAAATAGGTGTTTAAGATAATCAATTAAAATTTTCTAGCATGATGTCAGTCAATGCAAAAAATAAAGATTCAAATAGGGCACAACGAAGTGTTATAATGATGAGAACTGTATGTGGTCCGAAATGTGTCTCAACAACATGCAGTCATAAATCATCTGTTTGACAAGGGTATCAAGACAAAGAGTAGGAGACACACATGTACTGACATACAAGGGGATAGACTTAAAGGGGCTACATTGAGCGCTAGGGTTGCGTATCTAGAGGGAAGTGACCCTTACACTAGGTCAACCTAGGGTTTTGAAAGCTTGTGATCGAGATAGAGGAAGGAACCCTACTAAGATATCAGTGGTTGGGTATGGATAGGTATGGATCAACAATAAGAGTAGCATGCATCCCATTATTGAAATGAAAGTAATTAAGGAGTTGTTATTTGATAAGAGTACTATACTAACTAGCATCAAACATGTATAATACTAAGCTAACATAACACAATGAAGAAGATGAAATGAACTAATCTATGCAAAATGACAAAGAAGGGTTAGAGAACTCACCTATACCTATAGGGTGGTTGTTGATGCATGTATCTCCCCTGAGAAGTAGCACACGAAGAGAGAATCGTTATTAGCTGGAGTAGGGGAAGACCATTCATGTCCTAGACTCACTATATGATGACACAATAATGCAAGCAATCATCCAAGAAGAAGAGTTTCCAATCCAATCCAAGAAAAATGCAAGATGAACCAAGAATAGAGCGAGCATATGTGAAGATGGCGCAAAAGAGAAGAGAAAATGGAAGTTTGGATGTCTTAACTTCATGTTTCTTATTAATGTCAAATGAGCTGAGGGTATATATAAGATGTCATCACCTGTAGGCAATGACATCATCTATGAGAAATATAATACTGACATAATCGCCCATGGGCAATGGTGTCAACCACATATGCTGAAAATAAGTAAGGTGTCGTGAAAAGTGAAAGAAATGTGTTGTAGATCATGGATATGAATGAGCAAGATGCTGAATGATGGAATACAAGCAAGAATGCATGAATGTAATGCATATGAGACCTAGAAGGACAAAGGTACCTAGTGAAAGGAATACTAAGGCCAAGATCAAATAGTGACACTTTCTCCTTGTACCATCTCTAACCCATAATGATTACATGAATAATCATTCCCCATTCCCGACATGCCCCTTAAGGCACCCATTTAGGAAATATATGCATCAATGACTTATATGCACAATGGAAATTGTTAGTAACAAGTATGAAAGATGAAAAGTGAAAATTAGGTGTATACATATGCCTTAACCGTTGATCACCACATGTCCCCATACCGAAACATGGGGTGGTCAATGGAAAAAAAAAGTTTGTAACACCGATACCGAAAGTAAGTACTAAAATGAATGCTAAAAGGACTAGCTAAAATGAAATATACCCACCAATGCATACTTGATAGTGTCATTTTTCCTGCCATGTGTGAGCACAATCTATGTTGTAAGAACTCTGTGAAAGAAAAATTGAAAGGAAACACTAGAGGATCATTAGAAAAATAGGACATAAATCTCTTAGCTAGGGGCCCATGGGACAGATGTCATGATATCGTGAAGTTGAGAGGTTGTAATGATATGGTGTCAAAAATATGTCAAAGGGCTTGAGGATAACTTTCTAATGATCTAAAGTTTTCCTGATTTGGAGCTCTAGAGCGAAAGTTATGACCATTTGAAGTAAGCAAGGTCCAGTGGAAAATGCCTAGCGGCCATTAACCTCCAAAATGAGTTAGTGAATCATCCTAGCCGCCGCTAACCTCCACCATCCTAGTGATCGCCAGCCTCAAAAATATTACTTCAAAGTGCAAAAATGGATAATCCCAAAATCAAATTATAGGTCGGCGAATGTAACCTAATGACCACTAGGATATTTTGTAGCCTCCCTTTTGTATCCTAGCGACCGCTAGGCTCTAAACATCATAGTGACCACTAGTGTCAAAACATATTAGTGATCGATAACTCTAAAATTCTTCTGAGGTGTAGCCTAGTGAACACTAGCCTCAAAACATCTCGGCGACCGCTAGTCTTCAAAAATTTGGCTAAGTCCATTTTCGATAAGTTATCCAAATTTGCAAGGGGTACGAATTGGGGATAACAAGTCTTTCAAAAACAAATACCTTAAGAAGCTTCACAACTCTTTTAACATCAATCTTAGCTTCTCTTCTCCTCATTATCCTCAAGCTAATGGCCAAGCCAAAGCTACTAATAAAACCCTTCACAACATTCTTTCTAAAACCATTGAAGGATCAGGACGTAAATGACATCTTCACATCCACTTTACCCTTTGGGCTTACCAGACTAGCATCCATAGCTCTATGGGCGCTACACATTTCTCTCTCATCCAGGGAAAATTTTAAGCGCCCCCCCCCCCCCAAAAAAAAAAAAATCATAGAAATTCGTTGGCGAATTTGGGAAAATTGACTTTTGCAGTAATGGAGAATCAAGGAAAATTGACTTTCACATTAATTTGTTATTGGCCGATAGCATTTTTTATTCTACCGACTGACATCATATATTATGCTATCGACTGATAATATATGATGTCAGCCAAAAAAATATGTAATTTTTAAAAATATCATTTTTTGACAATAACAGTTAAAATGACTGGCTCGATGAGAAATTTGTCCTCACAAAATACGGTGGAAACAAACAAATCAAACAAATTGATTTTTTTGTGAAAAAAATACAAATTTCGCTAATTTTGTATGGGAAATTTAATTTTTTTCTGAAATTTTTTGATGTTAGCAGTTAAAATGATTGTCTTAATGAGAAATATGTCCTCCCAAAATATGGAGCAAGAAAAAAAATCCCATACTTTTTTTTTTTAATTCTGTCTATTGCTACCAGACAATAGATTTTTTTGTATGCTACCGACTGGTAGCATATTTTATGGTACTAGCCAACAAAATTTATTTATGTTGTCGGCCGATAGCATAAAATATGCTACTAGGTGACAACATATATTTATGTTGTTAGGCGATAGCATAAAATATGTTATCGATCGAAAATATTAAGGTGAATATTGTGAATTTATCTTTGGCAAGGATGATGAATAACCCCTAAAATTAGCTTGTACCCAAAATTTTTTGGTGACCTAGGCCTACTCCCTTCCTAAAAAATTCACCACTTTCAAATTTGAAAAAATGGAATATTCATGAATTAACAAATGTTCCCCACTAAAATTTTCCGTGCTCTCATCTATGGCTCTAAATCCATTCTCCCTCTCAAATTCCAAATACCATCCTTATGTGTCTCTCTCCTTGAATTCATCTTTGATGATGACTATCATTAGGAGCGTTTAGCCTAGCTTGAATTGTTAGATGATAATTGCTTGATCACCCTTCTACACCATCATGTCTATCAAGAGCGCATCAAATGTTCTTATGACAAACACCTTAAGGAATGTGACTTTAAAATCGGTGACCTTGTCTTAAAAGAAAATCAAAATGTCACTACTCTGGAAAAGAGTCAATGTGGAAAGTTTTCTCCCAACTAGATTGGACCATATATTATCATACGCATAAGTATGGGTTTGGAGCCTATCATTTAACCTCCCTTGATGGTAAACAAGAAACTGTAACCTCTCAATGCCTTGCACTTGCGACCTTTCTACTATTAACATACCTACCAAGCGTGCTCTTAGTCACTTTAGTGATCTCATTCCCATCATAGCTCATTCCATCCCTCATCATAATGATTTAGAATTATGTGGTCGACCATCACTATTCCTATCTATGACCTTAAATATGGGCCACCACGGACTCTTCTCATAGCATATTATCTCATGGACAAGTTCCTCCTTCTAAGTGGGAACCCCACAATCATTACATCCATCACCCTCTTATCTACCTACTGGAACCATGCTAATGAGCCATAGGTGTCTCTTGTGTCATCTTATCATCCCCTCCCCAAGTGGTCTACTTGGCTATCCCTAACTCTATCCTAAAGTTAAAAATACATGGATGCTCATATCAAAATAGCTATCTTCTAAAAGCAAATAGAATTCTACCTCTTGAAGGACAAATTTTCATATAAAGATTTTATTTCGAAATTCTAGAATCGATCCCTCAAAGGAAATACTCCTGAATATCTCATCTTGTCATCTCAAAAGTCAAAAGTCAAAATATCAAAATTAAAAACCCTAATATGTAGGACCACTCCCTCAAAGATGGTTACTCATTTTATATCATGACAGTACGAAGGCTTCCCACATTGATCAACCTTCTTAAAATATCAAAATTAAAATCAAAATATGAAAAGCAAGCATCCCCAAAAATCTTCCCGCATCGATCAACTTTCCCATCTTCCACAAACTTCCTGCACATAAATCAGTTTGCACCATATTACTCAGAGTTGGGGCATAGACCTAGGAATACCACCTAAGGAGAACATATTTCCCCCTGTATAAGCTCCATCTTACCCCCTTTTTCATGTCTATAGTGGGTCTATAAGCACACACTTTCCACTTTCCCTCATGAGGTCTTAAATGTGACTAACTAGCGTTAGTTATGTGTTAACACCCATTATTGGTCACAAGTGCATTTCCTTTGTGTTATTCCCTCTCATGATTTTCCTCTAATCTAGTTCAAAAACATATTTCTTACGTACACTCCTATCTATGATAAAGTGTACTTTCTCATTCTTGGGTCACCCTATCAAGGTCGCGCCCTTTCCCACCACACTATCCTAACTTTTATAATCTATACCCAATCTATCTAGTATGTCACATCATTTATATAAAATGTCTAAATCACCGTCCATTAAATCAAAATATCACCTATATCTACATCATCTTCTACATCTAGACATATATCCATCCATCACATAATGTGTTTACATTTAATCTAACATACACATCTAAATCCATCACATCTACTCTAATCTAATTCATATCTACCATCTATCACATCATGTCTTAATCAACATCCATCATATCATCAAATCATTTGATCATTACATCCATATCCATGTAAAATCTAATCAATAAATATAATCAAATCACATATGCATCAAAACATCAAATCAACATATATAACATACATCACATATCCGTATCATGATATAACATCAACATCCATCACATATAATAAAATATCTACATCCATCACATATAATCCATTAATACAACTATATATAATATATATAAAATCATATATATATATCCTCATCAAAATATGTCCATACATCCGTGATAGGCCTCTGTTGGATTTATCTCAAAATTCTATACATCATTGAAATCTATATACAATGTCCACCCACTAATTGGAGAACTAAATATTAGACACTCTAAGTCTCAAAGCCTACTCCCCTGGTGCAAGGTGTTATGCCACTCTTTGCCTTTCCACCCGTGGTTCCTTTGTCTAGGCCTAGATCACACCTCAGTTGTGCCACACTCACATGCTACTTGATGCCATTGGAAATGTTATTCTCCCTGGATCTCCACTCTCTTGCTAGATACGCCACATATCATGGCACATCTGGAAGTCTGAGATGTGACAATGCGCTCATAATAACACACCTATGTACCTAGTGCCTTATACTACTCTAGTGAGATAGTACTAGGTCGGTGCCATGTGACTCGGCTCCCTTTGAAGCCTCTGGTGCCTCACTCCCTTACACTACAACTATGGATATGAAATCTCCAAATCTGGCCCTATAGGCCTCCCTCTGACTACAATATTGGTCTCACTACTATATAACCAGGTATCTCTCCTGAGCAACCCCATGGCCTCCTGTTGTGCGGCATCCCTCTCTTATCGTGTGATATCTAACTCTACCTGTAAGTAGGCTATCTCAACTACTGCTCCCCTATCTCCACCCTCCTCTCCTCCAGGTGTTGCCTCCTCATCTCTATTAGGACTACCTCCTGCCTCCCCATCTCCTACTTTGCCATATCTCCTCGATGTCCTTATCTACCCATGCTCGAGTCCACCAATTACATGTAGCCCTCTCCTACACCCACATCATCGTTGTCATCCCAAGGCTCCCCTCCTCTACTAGTGGATCTGCCATCATAGGCAAAGAATAGGCTCCTCTTTGTCTCATCTCATCTATATCAGATAGGCACCCCAGCTACACCCTACACAACTCCAAATGGCCACATCACCCTGGTAAACTATATAACCTTTATCATCTCAGGCCTCCACCCCTATACCCACCTCACCCTCCTCATGCCAAAAGTTGTACATCATCTCCGCCCATGCAGGGAAGTCTCAATACGGCCCTCCATATAACCTCATATACATCTAACCTCCCCAATATTTCCTCATACCACTCCTCCCACACTCCTCTTGTCTCCATGAAAGTGTTATCATCTCGTCATCTCAAAAAACCCACCGCCAGCTCTATATGATCTCCTGGTCACCCATGGAAGCCCTAGTGGCCTCAGTACGGCTATATGCTCATATGCCCTATAGTGTAACAAAAATCCCACATCCATATCCTCCTCCTCACTGATGTGTACATCCAAAACTCATAATATACATGTGTAAGTAGTGTAACACTAAATGTAAAATCAGTATCTATGCTCTACTATATCTACTAGTACCCCAACTATTGTCCATGGAAGCCAGGTTCCACTTGAGTTCTGGTAACACATAACATGAAATCTCCATCATAATCAAACATATCAGTCTGCTCCTTGATGTCACTGGATAGTATCAAGCCTCTATATGAAAGGCCCCTGAATGTAAAGTAATATGAGAGGCATCATGTCTAAATAACCATGTCAATGTCACCCATCCTCCCCTCTACTGTGATAGGCACTATAGGTGCCCCCTAGATCGGTAATCTCAAAATCTACGTACACATCCTCCAATGTGACCGTCATCTCTCCTATCTAGAACTAGAATGTGTTGGTCCTCAGATCCCACCTATCAATCAATGCTATCATCAATCCCATATCCCTTGGTACCCTCTGATAGTGGTAGAATCTTCCCAACCCCACTACTATTAAATGATCCCACTCTGCATCTAGTCACATCCCCTCTCATCTGATCATACAACTCGATGATACCCATCTCTCACATATAAAGTGTCTCTGGCCTGTAAAAACCAGTCAAACAATCACCCATCAACATCTCATAATAAAAAATCACCATTTTAAATCAATCTTAACATAATCCCTATCCAGTAAACGGTTACGCCCTCGAGTTGATGCCGACCTACCTCAGGTCGACAACAACTGGCCCAGTTCGTCTTCTGACCAACCCTTCTCACCCATCAATTTTACTATATATTTTTTTAAAAACCAATAAAAATCAAAAACTTAAAAATTAAGTTAAGATTTAGATTCTTACCACTCACTCAGTCCTCTAGCACTTCCTTGCTCCACCAATGGCATCCATCTCTCTCAAAATCACACAAATACTTCTCTCTTAAGATTTCTAAATTTACAAATTCACATAGTGCAAATGAGCTCCTTCGGCCACCCTGGTCACTTATATAGGTGCATTGGTCCAGTCATCCATCAACTCAGTCTAGTCACTGTCGACCCAAGCCCAGTCGCCATGACTCACTCAGTCGCCATCAACCCAAACCATAATTTAGCTTCCTTTCCATCTTCTTGAGCAATCTCCTCATCATTATCCTTTCCTTCACCTCAAACTTATGTGTCACCCATAACATAGTTCATCTTGACTTCCGGCCTATTTATCATTATTCTTGTCAGCCCACTTTTTGCCCATTGTTTTTCCCTTCTTAAGGGCACTCATTCATTCATCTTACAACCCTACCCTCATGGCCATATTCTTTATCCTCATCCCATCCGAGTATGCATATTTTCTCTTCCTCACGCTTAAATAAGGTGAATATGTAAAATATGATGCCTAATTTGAATGTTATATGCAGCAATAAAATAAATATGTGATGAAGTACAAAAAGTAATCCCATGACAAGATAAGCAATAAACAATGAAACCCTAATTGTAAAGAGAGGGTAGAGAATCCTTAGCTAATTCCACAGTAAATTACTGGAATGAATCGAAGCTGCTTAATCGGCTGAACAGAGAAGCACGAGGATCTTCACACAGAGTACCCCATGAACATTGTGTGAACTGGAGGAATAGGATGGAACTGGGGCGCATGGAGAGGGATATGGGTGCACTCGTGGGTGCCCTAAACCTATTTTTGGGTGCCTGGGTCTGCACTGAAATGATTAAAAAATATCCTTTGAGTGATCACTCATTTTTTTCTAGGTGTTCTCCTTTAGTCACCTTTGAGGTCGCACCAAGTTCGCCAAATTTGCTTGGAAACCTACAATAAAGTAATAGACCTACAAAACCCTCAAATAGACATAAAATCCTAAAAAAAGAAATATGCAAAATGAGGGGTCAGACTATCCTCGAGTAGTCACAATGGTGAACTTACGACTGAGCACTACACTACATTTCAGACCTAAGGTATTTCTGTGTATGTGTATGCGGAATCATGCCCTAGGTGGCTCTTGTGCGTGTTACACTTGATAGTGAGCAATTAAGCTAGATGTAAAGAAATGCAATAGATGTGTGCATGAAATAAAATGAACCTCCCTCCTATTAATCATGATGTAGAAAAAAAAGCCCTTTTGTCCCTTGTAATGGAGCTTAGATGGATGTAATGAATCTTTTAAATACCTTGATGGATGCAACCTTAGGTGGTGATAAATAGTGCTTAGTGTTTGGTCCCTCATTATAATCACATAACTTTATATTTATATGATTCCTTCACTTTAATTTCCTAATCTAACCTTGAAAAGGCTGATTACCAAAAAGATAAGATGTTCAAATGATCTAGAAAGAACCCAAAAGAGTGTGAGTAAAGTATAAAGAGGATCAGGGGTGCCTAGAGGGGATGAGGGTGCCCGACGTTGGCATCTTGGCTGGGCATTGGTGTCTAGGATGAAAAATGCTCGAAGGGTAAAAAGGCATACTGAGACAAGTAAAGGTGCAAGATTGAAAAGTAACAATACAAAGTAAATAAAGGTGGTCAAAGACATGGGTAAACTATTGCTTTTCTTACTTAGGAATTAAATGAATAGTAGTATGTGATCTAGGACTAAATAATTACCCCCAAAGTGTACATGATTGTGTATTTACATTTACCCTCACTTTATGTTGGTGAGCAAAAATATTGATAACATAAAATAGATAGAGATGCACACCTAATAACCATGTAGATCGATATAGAAAGCAGTGTGGCGAGGGACTATACAAAAGCGTGGAGTGATAAAAATGTGAAGCATGGATGCTAAGGAGGAGAAAGTACAAAAGGTGATGAAAATGAACCTAAGGCAGAAACACATGTGTATATGCCATGATGTACCCGTTGTTGATGTCGATGTGTGTAATGTTGTTGTTGTTGTTGTTGATGTTGATTACAACTTCCCATATGAATGAACCTGCAAAAAAGAAGCTGACAAGTAGTCAAATACGCATGTATATGATCAAAATATGTAAAAAGTGTGTAAGGAAAGTATGTAAAAATGCTAAAAAATGTGAAAAAGGAACATGTGCACCTGATTCGTGAAAGAGTGTAGAAAAGGATCCTAGAGATGATGTCGACGCGCGAGTTTTTCAGGATATCTCACGCTAGTGGAAGAAATGTATGGAGAATAGTCTGGTGTTATCCTCCAACCTTTAACTACTCCTCGCTATGTAGAACACCACTTTAGATGGTGAACAAAATTTCAATAATTTAATCCAATGCAAGAGTGCTAAGGAATGTATGCCCTGTAAAAGATGTTGTGTGGAGCTCTGTAGATTGTGCTGAACTACCAAATGTCATGTAACTATCCCCTAGTTATAGGCATTCAGGAAGGTTAGTACTATGCTAAGGACCCAAGTTTGATTTTGAGCCTTGAAATTGAAAACTATGTTGTATGTGTATTGTGTTGTGTTGTGTAATTAATGTAGAATGATGTTTGGGGTGACTGATTCACCCAAATGATACCCCTCTCATTTGGCATGCATGCGACGTCACTGAAGTATTATGTGGCCCAAAAGAGGACCAACTGTCATGTTGAAACTATACCCTCAGGGGAAAGGGGATGTGCTTGGTAAAAACTAATGCACATGTAAAAAAAGTGGTTGGGAGAAAAGTGTTAGTACAAGAAAATATGAACACACATTTATAAGAAAAAATGTAAGCTAAGCAGACAAGTGTAAGCTAAGACAAAAAAAGATAATGTAAACATGCAAAAAGACAATGTACACCACGAAATGTGGGTTGCAAACGTGGGACACCACTCATGATGTCGTAAGACAATCAAGGCCAAAAAATCCAAAAGAAAATAGTACACACACAAGACAAAGGGAAAATCCCACAAATAGTGGCATACGAAGATAAGCAAGAACAAATAATGTAACAAAAAACCATGGTTGAAAATACTCCTGCAAAACAAATGTTGCATATGAAGCACCCGTTAACATGTTAGAAAAATAAAAAAAGTATGTCAAAGCCTGTATAATCTAATATAGTAATGTCCTATGAAAAAATGAAACAATAACACATGTAGTGTACAAAAGTGGATGCCCCCAGGAGTTGCCCTTGGACTGGTTATAGGTATTGCACAAAAACATATATGTTGGTGTGTGTAGATCTATATAATATGTGATCACAACTAGAAAACAAGTGAATGTGCATGTATGTATGATAAAGATAATGACATACAAGATATATATCTAGTATGTGTAATAAAGTGTGCATGTAAAAGCATAAGTAAGCAAGAGTAAATGCAACCAAGATATGTAGTATGTTATGGATGAGACATAATGGAATGTAGTGTGAATGATAGGAGTAGCGTTACCCCTAATCAGATGTGTATGTATGTAATTATGTTCATTCATTTATGCCCCCTCGACAATTAAAAATGAACTGTAAACAAAATTGTTTCATCGAGAAATGGTTTGAATGTATTTACTAAAAATATGTGATCATCAAAGCACAAAGTGGAGAGTGTAAACGCGTGAGTGACTAAACGATTTGATTAAATTCGTGACTATGATGAGGTCCATTTTATATGTATACCATCAACAACTATGGAACTAGAGTGTGTCATAGGGTGATGACTGTATCATGTAGGAGTAGATGTCAGAAGGATATGTCGTGGATGCATAGATTAGACACTGTATAAAGGGAGGTGAATGTGTGAAATGTTCGGTGTGTAATCCGTATGTTAAGAAAGAGGTGTTGAATGTGAAAATCATTTTTTTGAAGGGATTGATTGTAGGCATGTTGAGTGTGTGATGTGTATTGTCTAATGTTTAATGTGTTGTGTTGATTGTCGGTAAATATAAAATGATGATATGTTGGTTGAATGTGTGATGCTATAGGGGGAGAGAAGTGTGTTTCTTATAGCTTATTGTCTTAGATGTTTGTGTTAATTGTATGTGAAAAATATGAGGTATGATGTAGCATAGAGTATGTTATAAATGTGTCAAATGGTTTGTATGTTGTGTTGAATGTGTGCAAAGAGTATGTGGTGTGATTTTATTGAGGTTTCATTGATAGATAGGCATGAGAAGAGTAAATATGTCAAGTAAGAATGTGTAGTAAGTGTATCAGTTGTATAGTGAAGAATATGGGTGAGAAATAATATGATGTGTGATGTAGTGTGTGGTGTGATTGGGATCTAAGTAGTGACGCAAGAGGTACATTGCCATTGTGGGAGAGCATTGTATGTTTCGTGATAAGAGAGAGGGCCAACACAATGGTAGGATGAATAAACAGTAGGACCATGTGATAGTGGCGGAGTTTGAAATATGTCCTAACCATCAGTAGAAGGAGTAGTTGCTTTGTGGAAATAGTGATTGGTTAGAGATTATGGTGGATTGAAGATATTGTAGAAGCCTTGATAGGAGAAGAGGGTGCACAAAATTTTGAGAGGTGGTTGCATAGTTTGACTTGGTAATGTCGTAGATGTATTGAGAGGAGAAGTGAGACTAATTTTGAGAGGTAGTTGCTTAGGAGGTGCTTGACTTATTGTAGAAGGAACATGAGTAACGATGGCATGATGCTCGTTAGACATAGATGAATCAGATTTAGGAACCCAGTGAGATTTATCATTTGGAGATGGGCATGTATTAGATTGTTGTGCAATGAATGAGAGAAAACCATGACATGTAAGGTGCTTGATACTTCTTTGTAAAGTGTTGGAACATAATGATAATTAATATGGGTCCATCACCATTATATAGGTTAATATTTAATAATATGAAATATTTATATTTCTATTATTAAATATGCTAACCTAGGTTATATTTCTAATATTAAATATTATAAACCTAGGTGTATGTGTCAACCTTTTTAGGTTGAAAAGGTGGGTTGGGAGACATACCCGATCACCTTGTATAAATAGGACTTTAAGGTCCTCATTTGATATATTCGTGAAATATATCAAAGGTAAAATAAGTTTACCCTTGTGATTAGGGTTTGAAGGAGGAGATGGAAAATAATGGATGTAAATTTGGTTCTTTAATAGTAAAAGGTTATTTCAAGTGGTTTTTACTCTATTGGGGTTTTCCACTATACATACGGTGTTATTTGTGTTATTTGTGTTGAGTAAGTAATATTTTATTTATTTACATATAGTTTGTGTGATGTAATGTTCATGTTAATTTATCATATAAATTAATTAAACCCATAACTTTGAATCCTCTAATTTCTAATATGGTAATAGAGCAACTAAATTAAATAGTTTAGATCTAAAGTTAAGGTATTTAATCTATTTAATCTTTTTACGGGTTTTTCCAACCAACTCAAAAGGGTATATAAATTAAGGGCCCCCCTTCTTTCTTTTCTTTTGTAGCCTAATTTTTTTTGAAAAATATTTATATGTGTGCACATGTAAAAAAGGCTCTAGATTCTTACATGTGGGTGAAAACCATTTACCAGGACTAGGTAATGGTTAAATATTTATATGAAATATTTCATTATGTTTCTATAGTTTCATGTGTGCAAGTTGAATTATTTCGGGGGTAAATCTAAGAATTAATAATAGGTTAAAATGAAGTAGACAAGGATCATGATAGGTTTTTTTAAAATTTTTTTTATTGGCCGGGTGAAATCACTTTTCCCCTTTGTAAATCTACTGGCATCTCTAAAAATATATATTAGGATTTTCCAATTTATTTTATTGGCTGGGTGAATTTGCTTATCTTCAGGTGCATATATATATATATATATATATATATATATATATATATATATATATAACCTATGTTATATGTCTGGCTATAGATTATTAGAATTTATGAACAAAGGTCTTCGGGATCTGTTCAAAAGCCATTTTTTTTCAAAATAGTAGAAAATTAGAAATCTGGGTTCAAATATAAAAACTATATTTTATCACAGGGATCGCAGGTGATTTCATAAATCGCCAGTGATTTTCGTCATTTATGCCAATTTACGAGCCATAAACTTAAATGTAAAACTGTAGCCGTTTATTGATTTGGTTGACTTTTCTAAGACCCAATTGCAGGTGATTGTCCCAATTGCCGATGATTCCCTCTAGAATCATGGGAAATTCATTGAATCACTAGCACTTTCTATACATTGTTCAAATTTGGCATTTGATATTATTTGTTTTTGTAGATCTGAATCTGATATGATCTATCTTTAAATATATTTGATGAAAAAGTAGAGTAACATTTTTTTGATAAATATATATCTAACTTTGTGGTACATTATATACTAAGGCGTGTTTTACAGGTTCAGGAAAATAATTGTGTCAAATTATTTCTGCCTTGACAAATCCCAGATTCTGAATGGAACCAACTACAACATTTGGAAGATCAGGATCAAATATGAACTTATGGCAAGGAAACTCTAGATTATTGTTTCTAGATCTGAGGTTGCTCCCACCGGCCGTCAAACAACCGTATATAACATGAGTGCATTCTCACAATGAATGCATGAGGCTCTTTCCATGATTCTACACAGTGTGAATGATGAATATCTTCTACACATTAGTAATATCAGACATCTCGAAAGAGGTATGAACACAATTAGAATCCATACATGAAGGTACACAGTTGTCTAAGATTATTAAATTAGTTATAGAATTGCTTACAACTCCTATAAAAGGAGATGAAAAAATAGTTAATTTACTTAGCCAAAATTAAAAATATCAAAGCACAATTAGATGGATGCAATTGTGATTTAATTGGTGAAAAATTAATCTACTTTATTGTTCAGTTAAATATACATGAAAGATTTAGGAATTTTATTTCTATCTTGAACTCTAAATATAAGAATGAAAATGATCTACCTAATTTGAATACCTTGAGTTCACTTCTGATACAGGAAGATCAAGTGATGATGAATTTTGACTCTAAGGAGAATGCCTCTTAGGCACTTCTTGCTTAGAATTCAAAGTTCAAGCCTCACAAGCCCTTCTGGATTAGAAGTTTAGATCTAAATCTTCTTTTGCTGATAAGAAAAGTTTTTCTTTTGAACAATTGCATGTAATATTTAGTGGTAAATGTCACAAATGTGGTAAATTTGGGCATAAAAAGGAAGATTGCAAATCAAATAAACCTATCCATAAAAATTAGAAATAATTTGTTTCTTCTAAATATAATTTAAGGAAAAATGATAGTTCTAATGATACTCCTAAAACTGTTGCTTTATATGTTGCATTATACTCTTCCTCTAATTCTGAATGGATTCTAGATTCAGGTGCATCAAACCATATGACCGGTGTTTCAAATTATTTGTTTGATATTGTGAAAATCAATGAACGTGTGTATCTTGGTGATAACTCATCTTTAGAAGCAATAGAGAAAGGAAAAGTAAAATTTGCTAATGGTATTTTGAATAACGTGTTATTTGTTCCTAAGCTCAAAAAGAATATTTTTTCATGTTCTCAATTAACTCATGATGGTTTATCTATTCAAATTTTAAGGATACTTGATATATCAAGGATAGTAATGATAGTATAATAGATGAAGGAATTCAAAGAAATGATCTATATATTTTTGATGATTTCTCTTCGGCATCTTGTTTTGTATCTCAAAGTTTGAATAATTCAAAAATATGGCATGAAAGATTAGGACATGTTAATTATTGAAGCTTATATGAAATGGCTAGATTTAATCTTGTGAAAGGTTTTCCCGTGTTGTCTTCTTCTCATGATGCGTGTGAAGGGTGTTTACGCTCAAAACAAAGTGCTAAACCCTTTCACTCACATCTTGAGGAGAGTACCTCTTCCCCACTAGAACTTATTCATAGTGATGTTAGAGGACCTCTTGAAGTAGCTTCGTTAAATGGTTCTTTATATGCTGTGACTTTTATTGATGATTTCACCAGAATGATTTGGTCATATTTTCTTAAAAATAAATCTGATGTATTGGGAAAATTTAAGGAATTTAAAGCATCAGTTGAAAACTCATCAAATTATAAAATTAAGAGACTTAGAACAGATAATGGGGGTGAATATGTTAGCAAGGCATTTGAAAAATTATGTATTGATTATGGTATTAAAAGGGAATTAATTTCTCCCCATTCTCCCCAATCTAATGGTGTTGCAGAACAAAAAAATAGGACTATTTTAGATATGGCTCGCACTATGCTTCATTCTGTTGGTCTTCCCAAATTTATATGGGCAAAAGCAATGAACACAACAGTCTACATTCTAAATAGGGTTCCTACCAAAGCTATTCACCTTTTGAATCCCTTAGAAAAATGGTCAAATCAAAAACCTGATATCTCTCATTTAAATTTTTTTGGTAGTCCCGCTTCTTTATACATTCCTAAAAAGAAAAGAAAGAAACTTGATATGACTTATTTTTTTTGTTTTCATTAGATATGGTATTAACACTATAGGTATAAGGATTTACGACCCTGTAAAAAGGGAAGTAACTGAAAACCACAATGTGGTTGTGTTGGAAAAATGTTTCTGTTCATCTTGATAATGGTAATGATGTTCCTAACTCTATCAATATTTCTAATGATGGTTTTGATTCTGATAATGAAAATATAATAGATGGTCATGATGATGTTTCTTGTGTTAATGATATGGATGTTTCTAAATCCCCTATCTCCTAACTAAGAAACCAAAATGGGCTCAATCTGTGTTAGAAAGTTATAATCCTATTGACCTTAGGAAAATGACCAGAAGCCATCATACTTACCTTGTTAATGACCTTGTATGAACCTTAGCCGCAAAATTTTGAAGAAGCTTCTCGAGATGAGAAGTGGATCAATGTAATGCAGGCTGAATATAATGCCCTAATTCAAAATCAAACTTGGGAGTTGGTTCCTCCTCCTGAAAAAATAAGTATTATAGGGTCTAGATGGTTATACAAAGTAAAATATAATGCTGATGGTAGTATTGAAAAACATAAAGCTAGACTTGTTGCTAGAGGTTTCACTTAGAAAATTGGTATTGATTATGTTGAGACCTTTGCTCCTGTAGCTAAGATGAGTACTGTTAGGGCCTTGTTTGCTATTTCTACTTAGTTTGGGTGGAAAATCCACCAAATGGATGTGAAAAATGACTTTTTTGAATGGTGATTTAAAAGAAGAACTTTACATGTCTCAACCTAAAGGATTTGAAGAAACTGGTAAAGAAAACTATGTTTGTAAGTTGAAAAAATCCTTGTATGGTTTAAAACAAGCTCCTAGAGCTTAGTATGCGAAAATAAATTCCTTATTTAAATAGTTAGGTTTTTTTAATTATTCTTTTGACAATGATCTATTCATTAAGCAAGAAGGATCACATATTATCATTGTTTGTATATATGTTGATGATTTTCTTATGACTGGTGATAGTCTTGCTTTAATTTGTAGAATTAAAGAAAAATTGAAACAATACTTTGAAATGACTGATTTAGGTCTCTTACATCATTTTCTTGGCATGGTTGTATTTCAAGATAAGCATTCTATTGTTGTTTCTCAAGCACAATATGCAACCAATGTACTGAAAAAGTTTAACATGATTGATTGTAAACCAATTTCTACTCCTATGGAAGTTGGACTAAAACTTGATCCTAAGCCTATATGTGAAAAAGATGATCCTACTTTATATAGGCAGTTAGTTGGTAGTTTGATTTATCTAACTATAACTAGACCAGATATTTCCTATGCAGTAGGAATTGCTTCAAGGTTTATGCAGGAACCTTATAGAGATAATTGGAATCTTGCAAAAATAATTCTTAGATATATTAAGGGAACAATCAATTATGGGTTGCATTATACTAAAAATGAAAATGCTAACTTGTATGGATTTTGTGATTCTGATCATGTTGGTGATGTATTGGATAGAAAATCTACTTTTGGTTATGTGTTTAAATTTGGTGCAGGTGTCATTACTTGGTGCAGCAAAAAGCAACCAACTGTTTCTATCTCTTCAACTAAAGCTGAGTATAGAAGTGCAATGGAAGCTGCAAAAGAGGCTCTATGGTTGAAGAGGTTGTTTGATGAGATAAAGATGAAGGATCCAGGTAGTGTTCCTTTGTTTTACGATAACCAGAGTACCATAGCTCTTGCACATAATCCAGTACAACATCAAGAGGACAAAGCACATTGAGATTCATATACACTTCATCCGTGAGAAGGTGCTAAGTGGTGACATAGATCTCAAGTTCGTGCCCACTGAAGAGCAGGTTGCTGACATCTTCACAAAGCCCCTGAGTGCTATAAAGTTTTGTCACTTTCGTGAAAAACTTGGATTGTCAGAGTTTCCATTGAGGGGGAGTGTGCATGACAATGTCACCTCCTAATGGAACTTGGTATTTGTAAAATAAAATTGTTCGGGAAAGTGTAAAAGACCTTTGGGAAAGTGTAAAAAGACCTTCAAGCATGTATACCTCCTCGGCTTATTTTTTAGAAAGAAGTGTAGAAATACCTTAAAGGAGGTCTTCAGTAAAATCTTTAGTGCTATTGAGTTTACTGGTAAACATCTAGTGCAAGCATATTGTTAAGGAGGTCCTTGGTTATAAAAGGCTCCTATATGCTTGGGTTCAATAACCTTTTATGAGAACTTGTGAGAACATGTAAAACTCACAAATCATACTTAGCCACTGATCATGGGATGATCTTTGGGATTCCAAATCCTTTTGTACCAAAAGGTAACTTGAGTATGATGAAGGTGTTATAATTCCTTCACCCGATATGCTAGCCTAAAACCTTTATGGTTTAAGGATTATAAATCCTGTAGTGTACCACAGGTAGGTAATCTATTGGCATATGTTATCCCACTTAACATTAAGGGGGAGTGTTGGAACATAATGATTAAGTGGGTTGGCCACCCCTTAATTAATATGGGTCCATCACCATTATATAGGTTAATATTTAATAATATGAAATATTTATATTTCTATTATTAAATATGCTAACCTAGGTATATACTTTAGGTTAAATATTTAATATCATGAAATGATTATATTTCTAATATTAAATATTATAAACCTAGGTGTATGTGTCAACCTTTTTAGGTTGAAAAGGTGGGTCGAGGAGACATACCCGATCACCTTGTATAAATAGGACTTTAAGGTCCTCATTTGATATGTTCGTGAAATATATCAAAGGTAAAATAAGTTTACCCTTGTGATTAGGGTTTGAAGGAGGAGGTGGAAAATACTAGATGTAACTTTGGTTCTCTGATAGTAAAAGGTTATTTCAAGTGGTTTTTACCCTATTGGGGGTTTCCACTATACATATGTGTTATCTGTGTTATTTGTGTTGAGTAAGTAATATTTTATTTATTTACATCACATGTAGAAGACAAAATTAAGATGAGAAGAAGAACTAGCGTGATATGGAGAAACGTCTTTAAGATGTTGAATTTCAGATTTTAGAGATGTAATCATGGATTTTATAGCCTAAAATTTATTTTGAAATAAAGAATGAAGAGATTGAAGGGATTCACAAATAGATTGATTGGAATTGGAACCAAGAGAATCATCAGAAAGATGATCAAAGATAACATTGACTTGGAAATGAAAAATGTTGATAGGAAGATACATAGTGTCTAGGGTTTTGTGGAGAGCATATTTATAAGATGGGTGCATTTAAAGTAATTTAAGAAAAGATACTTGATAGAACTTATGAGCCATGATGGAAGAAAAAGAAATATGCAAGAGTATTATAACACGGGTTCACCAAAATGATTAAGCTAAATATCAAAATATATACCTAATCTAATTACTATTGTAATAGTAAATAAATAATCAATAAAGTACAAAAAGTAAGCCAAACAAGGTAAGCAAGAACGTATGAGACCCTAAGTGCAAACAAGGAGTAGAAAGCCTTAATTGATTCACAATTGTTCCTAGACTATGATGACGTGCTGACCGGATAAACAGGGAGGGAGGAGTATTACACAAAACCCCAGAAACACATGTGAGCTAACGATCTGCTTAGAATGGAACACCTACAGAGGGACATGGGTGCCCTAGCCATGTTTCTAGGTGCCCATTTCTACCGAAACAATAAAAAATCCCCTGTGAGAGATTGTTAGTTTTTCATTGTTTTTTTCCTTTGGTAACTATGAGGTCGTACCAAGATCGCCAAGGTTGTTGGAAATGTGAAATGAAGTAATGACCTGTCAAATCCTCAAATAGCCATTAAATCCTAAAAAAGAAAGATGTAAAATGAGGATTCAAACTTTCCTCAACTGTAAAAATGGTGATCTTATGACTGAGCACTAAAATACATCTTACTTCTCTCTATGTGTGTATGTGTAGATCATGCCCTAGGTGTCTCTTGTGCATTTCACACTTGATAGCGAGTAAGTAAGCTAGATGTAAAGAAATTTAATAGATGTATGCATGGAATAGAATGAACTTACCTCCTTATGAAGTGTATGCAGAATAACCAACCCTTGAATCCCTTAGATGGTTCTAGATGGATGCAATAGAGCTCTTAGATGCTTGATAGATATAACCATAGGTGGTGATAGCTAATGCACAGTGCTTGGTACTTTATTATGATCACATAAATATATATTTATATGATTCCTTTACTTGAATCTTGTAATTAACCTCAAAAAGGTCAGCTACCAAAAAGATAAGATGCTCAAATGGCTAGAAAGGACTCAAAATATGTGAACAAAGTACAAAGGGTTCAGGGGCACAAAGAGGGGATGAGGGTGCCTAGTGCTAGTGTCCTGGCTGGGTAATGGTGTCTAGGATGATAAATGCCGAAGTATAAAAAGGAATACTGAGCAAGTAAGGGTGTAAGACCAAAAGTGACAACAAGAAGTAAAGAAAGATGGCCAAAGACATGGGTTAATTAGTACTTTTCTTACTTAGGAATCAAATGAATGGTAGTATGCACTCATGACTAAATATATACCCTAAAGTGTAAGATTTTGTGTCTACACATGTTTGTAGGACAACACATAATATCTTTACCTGATTTGTTTCCCAGTCATATATAAAAGCATCATTTTGGCTATCCTTGCAATTTTTTACACATACTCTCGATGTATTCCTTTGACCCATTGGTCCCACAACTTGTACATCCATCTAACAGTGCCTATTTCTGAATCACAGGGTCTATAGGTCATTAACGATGCCTCCATCACAGCTCATGTGATGATCCTACTGATGTGTTTCAAAGGTCAATGTCATATGTTTGATTTTGTTTTTATACCATCAACAGTTATCCCCCTTTACTTAGGGAATCTTTATATCTCTTTCCCCACCTGTTTTCATTCCTCATCTCTTTGTGTATCTCTTTCAACCTTGTTATTAAATCCCCTTTGTATCATTGATCCATAGTTTGAGGGGGAGAACTCCATTATTTCTTATTATCACTTCTATTTTTTGTCTCGTGGTATAATTAACACAAACCACTTTACAAAAAGAGGTGAATGTAGACACTTCTTTTTGACACATTGTGCCCTCATCCTGTATTCACTCCTCTTTTACTATCATCTCACACACTTGTCCCTCACATCCTATTCCTAAACACTTATTCCCCCATTATCCCTCTTAACTCTTATTTTCATTGCATTTTAAACCTGTTATTTTTTAGCCCCCCTTAATTATTCCTAATCCTATCTAAGTACCCATTGATTATTTTAATCACCCTACCCCATTCCTAACATTAATATTATTAATATTTTACTACCCATTTCCCCCGCATTTAATGCCCTTAAATATCTCACCTACCACTACATTTAACTCCCCTTAACTTCTCCCCACATATCTCTCTAGCCATTAATTATCCTGCCACCTCTTTTCCTTCCATTTAAATTCCCACTTTTTTGAAATCAAATTTTACTTGATTAACAGTCTGCTCCAGTCACCGGTGACTCATCCAGTCTCCGTCAAACATATAAATTCACCAACACCCCTCCTCTCAAACGGATGAAAAAATTTCATTCTCAGTCATTCTTTCGTGCTTGTTTCCTCCTTCCTCATATGTGGTGATATTGCCATTAGTTGGAATCACTCTTGGTGATCTTTACATACCATCATTTTAGATTTATAAATTTTAAAATTTGTTGGAGATCACTTGCTTACTTCTTTTCTTCTGTTTTCTAAGTTTACAAGTCCCCCTGGAGCTTTGTTCATCCATCCAAAAATCCCTGATCTTCATCATACCCATCTCCCCATCTATGTGGCTTGTTGAATCTCAAGTTCCAAACTAGTCACCATCAACCCACCTTCCATTTACATTGATCTCTGTTTGTACCAATATCTACTTTGTTTCAAAGCTTAACATCTATCTAGAGAATTATATATTATCCATATACCTATCCATAAAACCTAATATGGTTTTCTCTTCCTCGATCATCATTGAACTGACCTGATCACCGTCAATCCTACCAGATCCCACATCAAAACTGATTCTAATTACACTATTTCTGCTTATCATCATCTCTATACCAGATACAACATCTCAAATTTGATTCCAGTTTTGTCCTATGTATTCTTTCTGATTAGTTCTACACTGGGTTCCATCGACCATACTAGTTAGGCTTGGGTTTCTGTCAACCCACTTAGGTTTGGTTTGTTTTTCAACATATTTCATTATCAAATCATCATTTCAATATCTTTAGTGTATCAAAGTTATTTTTCAATTTTTTATCTACGTCCTCCTATATATTATCATTTTTATATCGTTTTATCAAAACTTGGGTTGACATCCATCCTAGGAAGCTCTCATTTTCTCAGGACTGACCTTGTATGGAAACCCACCCTCCTATTTTAATAATCTTTTTCTATCAGCTTCTCTTTGCTATGTGGGTCAATGAGCTCATAGTGGAGAGTTTCATTTGTGCCTTTACCTTCATCATTTCCATTGTTATCTACATCAGGAGGTATCCTTAAACCCTCTCATATTTTTGATGTTCCTTGGTTTCTTGTATTCCCTTTTGCATTAACTTGTAACAGGAGTGGAAAATCTCGTAGAACAAGTGGTACAAATAGTTTTTAGGAAAGTGTCATAAAATCAAGATATCCATGGGATATTACCTACTAGAGGGTCCAATGTATGAAATTTCAATGGGGGGTAGATATTGTGTTAGGGGTCTAATGGATCACTACCTTGGGAGCTATTGAGATGAACTTCCATGATTTTTTCATAAGGTTCCATTTGTAAGGAAGTACTTTCAAGCTACGTGGAATGAAGGAAAAAGCTCCATAATTGATAAATTATCATCAAATGCATTAAAATATTAAGAAGGGTGTAGTTGGTTTGTGGAACAACTATTTTCACTAGAATATCAAAAATTAAAAGATCCTATACCATCAGATGTACAAGTGATTGCTAATAAAAAATCAATCATTTTTGGGGATATGCCAAAAGGGTTACCTCCCAAATTAGATCATGATCATGTTATTCAACTAGTATCAGGAATCTAACCACCCAAAATTAGACATTATAGATACCTGATTAACTAAAATTGGACAAGTAGTGCTAAGGTAGTTAATCTAAGCTATGAAAAGTTGTACTAAAGTAAGGAAATGTAGTAAAGAAATATTTTAATGATCTAAAAAATTATTGAAAATGAAATACTAAATCCTAATATGCAAGAGAGGAGAGGAAATAACTTAGATGATAATAGATACTTGTTGAATTGTGTCACAAGAATAATTGGATAAATCAGAAGCAGGAATGACTATGTCGGGGTCTTATAGAGGTTAGATGTTGATGATATGGCTAGAATGGAGTGCCTAGGAGAGGACTGGGGTGACCACGAGTGATCTGGAAAGCGAAAAAGGTGCCTTGGTCTGGAAAAAAGGTCTGAAATTAGACTTCACAGGTTTGGGAGATGACTACATTATCCTTCATTGCTTGTCGCATTAATTTCTATGTACTATGCCAAATGATCCAAATATTCTACGAGGAAGAATATCCTACAAAATGCCCAAAAGGAAGTATCAAAACCCTAAAAAAAGAAAGATGCAAATGAATGGCTCAGATTGACCTCAGCTACCACAATAATGGGCATATTAAACCAAGAATTGCACTACTTTTAAAACCCAAATGTAGTTTTTGTGAGTGTGTGCATGTCATCCCTAGGTGCTCTTGTGTTAGTCACACTTTATGAAATAACGAGCAATAGCTAAATGTAAAAAAATGTAATAGAAAGTGTGCATGAAATAAAATAGAGTCCCTCCCCTATGAAGTGTGATGCATATGTCCTAGCTTGTGCCTTGAATGATGGAGCTATGTGGATTCCAATGCAATAGATGGATGCAACTCTAGATGGATTGATAGGTAGATGATGCTAGGTCCCTCATTATGGTCTCATAACTTTATATTTATTGGGTTATCATGCTCTAATTTCATAATTAACCCCGAAAAGGATGACCATAAGAAAGATAAAGATAAAAAATGGCTAGAAGAGGCCCAAAACATTGCATGAAACTACTAGAAGGATTAGGTTGCCCATAGGTGCCCCAGTACTAAATCTGGGTGCCCTAGCTGAGGTTAAAAATTATGCGAGATGTCATAAAATAGCTGGGCATATGGGTGCAATTGGTTACAAATTATGAAATAAAATAAACAAGATGGCAAAAATGACAGGGGTTAATTAGTACTTTATTCACTCAAGAACCTTCTAAATAGTAGTATGAGACTGGAATAAATAAATGTCTAAAGTTAATGTTTTTGTGACTCATTCTCCCCCCATTTTATGTTAGTGAGTGAAAATATTGGTAACATAAAGTAGATAGAGATGCATATGTGATGTCCATGAAGAGTTTAGTAGAAAATGCGCCAAAGGTCTAGACAAAAGTGTGAAATGATAAAAAGATGGAGGATCATTTATAGATGAAATATGTGCAAAGAAAAAGCGATGAGAGTGAACCTAGAGAAAAATGTGTGTATGTAGCTACTGCAGTGTGTACTATGCATGCATGGTTAGTAAATCATGTGTGTTGTCACCTAATTTTGTTGTTGTTGCCGTTGTTGTTTTTGCCCCCATTTTACTACTTGTTTCTCATGCAACTGGACCTATAAATAGAAAATGATCAAGTAGGAAAATATGTATGTATGTAAGTGTAAAAATGATATGTAAAGATGCATGTGTATGTAAAATATGCTAATGTAAATGTAAAGGTAAATGGAACATGTGCACTTGATCCATGTCAAGAGAAAGAGTGTAGAAGGATATCCTGTACTGTGAGTTTTTTGGGCGATCTCATGCAACCCTGGATGAAGAAGTGAAGGGAGGAAATGTTGTGTCCTCCAAGCTCTAACTGCTTTGATGAATGTGTATGAAGAGATCTTTGTATCGTGCTGGTTTTTTGGGAAATCCGACACCACTAGCTGAAGTATTATAGGGAGGAACACCCACTATAACCTCTAAGCCTGTAATTGCTTCCCAAAATGCTAAGGATGCCATGTCCTATAAAATACACTATATATGGGTTTGTATACTTGTATGAACCCCCTTGATGTGTATAACTGAACCGTGCTGGTGTAGAATCTCTATATTAGTATGTAAAACCCCCAAATGATTTTTCACTCTTTGGGGGCACATCTGATGTTGCTAATAAGAGACATGCGGCCCCAAAGGAGGAACAACCGCATGATTTTTGGAACCATGGAAAGTTCTGTTGGTGTGTCTTATTTTCCACAACATCAGGTGAGTCATCTCAATTAGGTGAGATCATAGGTCCACATGTCATTTAGGGGTCATCATGAGATTATCTTATGCATCAGTGCATTAGCACGTCAGTGCATCAGTGCGTCAATGCGTCAGCGTGTCAGTGCATCATATGTGTCATTGGGAGTTACACTTCTATTCTAGGAATGTAACTCCCCCTCTCTACTCGAGTTGTCATGATTACAGCGCTAGGGGTTACTCAGCACCTCCTTTATGTACACCTCATTTGATCTATGAGATAGAGGAGAGTTTCATGGCTTAACCAGGTTTTGCCCATGTTTCAAATCCTTGCATGCACATTCAGTTGATGCTCGCTCCTCCTAAGATCTCTTCACGCTGCCATTCGCACGTCCGTTAATGTACATGTCATCTCTCGTGATCCTCGCTTATGGGTTTTAAACCCTATTTCATGGTATTAGAGTGGATCTTGTGGATCCGTGCACTCATCGGCATTTCTGTGCATGTTTTATGGCTTCTGACGTGATATCCAGATCTCAATGTGTGTGTCGTAATGGATATTCCATTATGTGCTTCGGTACTTTGATTCAGGGTGCTTTATATCTCTGTTCAAGTTCCTGGGTGTAGATCATGAGCTTTGTGCTCAAGGTTACTTGAGAGTTGGTATTTTAAGCCTGTTAAGACTAGTTTTCATTGGTGCCAACTTGGCACTACATCTAGGCACGAGTTGGGAACCAAAGGCTCCCCTTCCAGCTCTCTCGTGCATAACTTTTGCCATGCGTTGGCTCTTGCATTGAATTGGTTTGTGCATCGGTTTGTTTAATCCTTCGACCACTTGGTTTCTCTACTCCTCTGAATCACCCTGTCTTTGGCTCGATCAACCTGCTCACTCCTGTTGTTCCCACATACATTGGGGGTTGTTACCATTGGCCATTTTTCCCTGTGGTTACGTGCTTCGTGCCATTTGGAAGTTTGCATGTTTCTACTTGTGATTGGAGATCTGTCTATTTCGTGACTTGCACCTCGACTGGACTTGCTCTACGTCCAGCTGTGTGGATCATTGCATTCAAAATGTTTTGGGACTTGTGTTTGGAGCCTCCACCGTTCTTCGCTAGTCTCTCGGTGGATTTTTCAATAGCTCTGGGCACTCTCTACAGCTCGGAAATGTTCTTGCTCCTGTACGTAATCGGTCTGGTTGCTCACGCTTACTCGCCTTGACCTTAAATTCGAGCTTCTCTGCATTGTGTGGCCGTCTTGGAATTCCTATACGTGGCATGCCTGTGCATTTTCTCCACAACAAGCACGTGGGGTTAAAGGTTGCTGCCTCAAACCATTTTTTTTTGCATGGATCAATGTTCCTGCATTGGTTACAATCAATGCTCAATGGCTCGACCTGCATTGTGTGAATTCAGGCTGCAGCATCTCCCATGGTCCTTACAACCTGCAGACCTGCTTCTACACTGCCATTCTCCAGCAATTTTTTTGGCATACATGGAACGTGTGGACTCATTTCATGGATTAAATTGTGAGGATATTGGCATCTTGAACTTGCTTCCAGCGACTTCTAGCACGTGGACCACCTGCACCAACAATTGTAACACGTTGCATGTTGCTCAACACAACTCCAGCTGGTTTCACCACGTGGACCATCCATTTGGCATGTGGTTCAACTTCATTTGGTCTCCGTGTTGATATGGTGTGATTTCCATAATGTGGGCCCCTCCTCTCCCTTTTAGACATTTTTTGGAGGTTAACACAATCCTTTTTTTAAGTGCTTTGAGGTTACAAACATTCCTTGTATGGCATTGTACATAATTTATTATAAGGTTCTAATTTTGGCTTGTATTAATGCCCTTCATACGTGTGTCGAAGACGGAGGGTGAGTTCCGGGGTTGGCAGGAGGCTAATCCCCCCTCGACAATAAAAATAAACCCCTACTTAAAATTCGATGCCATTTCCAACGAGCATACCCATATGACACCCTTTGTATGTATTTAGGGCACTTTTTTAATGTGTTTGCAGCATTTATTGCATTTTTCCATTAGTTGTGGGAATTGTTTTAATGCTTTAACTTTTGACTCACTGCTCATTTTTTAGCGCTTCCTTGGTCAAATTTGCATGATTTCTCTCACTTTACATGATGGTATTGTCAAGTTTTGTAAATGACACTACTTTTATAAAGTGCCACATTCTGGGGGGGGGGGGGTTGACTGTACTCTTGGGCTTTCACACATAGACGCATTATTAGCCGAGTCCGACGTCTTGATTTTGTGCACCGTGCATCTTTTCATTCTTTCATCATGAAGAGTACTCTCTCTAAACTTGAGCATCATAGGATTGCTTTACAGCCTTCCACCACTTCTCTTTAGGAGAGGGAACTCTTCAGCTTGGCGTGCTTCCATGAAACATTATTTCGCTCCATGAGGGTCTTTTACCATTCTTTCTTGGGCCAGTTCCTACACCCACTGATCATCGTCATCTAGATGAATTCCTTAAAAATTGTGACCATGTATTTGGTCACACGATGATGCACATCTCTCGTTCTCTCTCTAGTTTCACGTGGCAGACTTAGATCCACCTCACCATGTCTGGAGCATTCTTCAGTCCCTCTATAGAGACCCTTCACATACTACCACCATTTATTATTCCATGTTGATTCAGTTGTCTCCTCCATTTCTTTGTATGATGATAGTTCAACTGACATAGACTCGTTTTGTTCTACTTCTGCTGACGAGGATTGTGCACCCAATTCTGATGCAAAGAGCATTACAGAGGACTCTCTCTCCTCTTTCTCTCACTATTCTAGATAGTGTCGTCACCCTCCCACATCTCTTCAGATATTGATTATTCACCTACTTAGTCTTATACAGTCATCACACATAGCCTCTTTTCCACTTCCAGTGTGTGAGGCCCACTTCCACTCTTCTACCTTCATTGGATGACTCATACCAATCTGACATTGCTATTCTATTTGTTGAGCCCCCTTATTGGGACAAGTATCTTCCTAAAATTAGTTGTATTTTTGCAAAGTCTACTTATGATGCACTACAGGTTCCCACATCCATATATAAGTGTTTTAGAGGAGTTCATCATATCTATTATTGGGATTGCCCCTTCTGGGAATCATGTACCACTTCCACGTTTCCAAAGACCTTCATTGATCCACCCTCAACTGTGGATCCCTTTTTTGTTGTGTAGGATGTTTTTTTCCCTTCACATCACGTGGGCATCCTTTCTATAGGTGTTCACTCTTTTTCAATCTGACATTTCTACACACATGGCATTATCTTTGGTTCCTTGGCACTCACTCGCTAGACATATGTCACACTTCAGTGCACTAAACTCATAGTTCTTCGTGTTGCTACCTTCAGTTTCCTTTGTGAAGTGGGCAGTCTTCTAGCATGTCATTTATATCCTTCCTAAGGGTAAGCACATAGTTCATTGCGGGTGGATCTTCTTCAGTCTAGAGGCAGAGGATCTCGTCATTGAAATTCTTCTAGGAGACTTCCTAGAGCTACAGAGCTTAGATCTGTCCATGGCATCTTCTGCATTCCTCTCGTCTCCCTCTTCTTCTCTCTTCTTCTTCTTTCCAAGAGATTGCCTCTTTATACATGGGTACCCTTTTAGGTTCGTCTATCGCTCAGGACCCATATTTGGCATCTTTTTTAGATTAGAGAGTGTGTTTTTCTCTTGTAGTGGACGTTTTTCCCACTGGTTTTTCCTTCATTACTTGGGATATTTTTCTTGTGCATGTGGGTACCTCATTAGCCTTTTTGTCCAGTACACATTTCTTGTTTCTGACTTGCCACCTCATCCTAAGTTATGATGAAGGGGGGGTGTTGGTGTTTATTATTTTCCACATCATTAGGTGAGTCATCTCACTTAAGTGAGATTATAGGCCCACATGTCATTTAGGGGTCATCATGAGATTCTCTTATGTGTCAGTGCATCAGCACGTCAGTGTGCCAGCATGTTAGTGCGTCATATGCATCATTGGGAGTTACACTTCTATTCTAGGAATGTAACTCCCCCTCTATACTCGAGTTGTCATGATTTCACCACTGGGGGTTACTCAACACCTCCTATATGTACACCCCATTTTATTTAATGAGATAGAGGAGATTTTTGTGGCTTATCAAGGTTCTTCCCGTGTTGTAAAATCTTTGTATGGACATTCGGTTAATGCTTGCTCCTCCCGAGATCTCTTCACGTTGCTATTCATACGTCCGTTGATGTGCACGTCATCCCTCATGATCCTCTCTTGCGGGTTTTAAACCCTCTTTTAAGTTCTTGGTAGAAACCAAGGAATGCAAAAACAAGAAGGCTAGCCAAAGATAAGTGTAAACAAACAATTCATGCATATAAAAAATATGTGTAAGCTACGTAGACAATGTAGTAAATGTAAACAAGAAAGAAAGCAAGTAAGCCACAAAAAGCAGTGTGCTATCATGAGACATCACTCATGATGTCACAAGACATGCAAGGCCATCATGGCCACAAACAATAGGAAAGTGTGCACACAAACACAAGGTAAGGCCCGCATACAAAAAGCAAACAATGACAGACAATGTAACAAACAAGTAAACAAGAAGTATCCATAGAAAAATGTAATCCTGTGAAGCAAGTGTTGTACAAGGAGCACCCATTAGTATGTTAGAGAAATAGCCAATAAGTCAAAGACGTGTATGGTCAAGTAATGTAATATTCTAAGTACAAAATGAAACAATAGCACCTGGAAGAGATGAATGTGGATGCCCATAATGAATAGTGTAGGAAGGGAAGAAGGTGAGTATCCATGTCACGTGTAATATTCTTGTATCTGCAATCACACTAAAACAATGCATGAACGCACATGTGTGGATAAAATAGATAATGAAATAAGAAATCAATCTAACATGTGTCGTAAAGTGATCATGTAAAACACTAGTAAACAAGAGTAAATTCTCTAAGACAATGCAGTATGCTGTGGATGGATGGAATGGAATGTAAGAATGAATGATAGGAGTCATGTGCCCCCTGAGTGAATGGAAGTGGATGCAGCGAGGCTCATTTTTTTCCCCCTTAGTAGTCAAGAATGAATTGTAAACAAGAGTGCATCATTGGGAAATGATCGTAGTGTGTGTTGTATCTAGCGCGTTGTGATGAATGTGCATGAACATATGAGGAGATGTGACATATAGAAAATATGTGCATGAACTGTATAGCCAAAGTGTATATCATGACTTTGATGAGTGGATGAGTGATGATTTATCCCTAAGTGTATATGACTAGAAGATGAATTAAAAAGTGATGATTTATCCCTAAGCGTATATCACTATAGGATAAATGGTAGAGAGTGTTAATGTAACCTAAGGTGTATACCACTACAATATGATAGAATAGGTGAAATTTTTTCATAAAGCATAAGACAATAGCTTAGGATTGTCACATGTGTGATGAGTGTAAGGTCCATTTGATTTATAGACCCTTGGCAGTTAAGTATGGACCAAGGAGCTAAAGTGTGTCATAGGGTAGTTTGTGCAGCATGTAGAAGACATCGTAATATGTATGATGAGAATAAATGACTATGTGATGAGTAGGATTTACAAATGTGTGACCTACAATGTAGAATTTATAAGATGTAATGTAGGGTGTCGAATGTGAGAGGTGTATAAAGACTAGTAATGTAGTATGTAGGAGTATGTAATGCTAGACTCATATGAGATTAATACTACTATAGTATATAGAACATGACATGAAGGCACACAATGTATGATGTATGGTATATGACTATGCATAGGATGCGAGGCAATATGTGTAAATATCCTAATAATGTATGTAATGCATAAGATGAATAGTGTATGATAATAAGCATGAGGATGATATAAGTATGGTATATGTAAGAGGAAGACTAGTATGATGTGTGATGTGAAAATGTGAACAAGTTTGTAATTTAAATGTTGAATGCATTGTGTATGACACGCGACATGTGATGAAACTCAATAGATAATTCCTATAGTGTAGTGTGTGGGGTTTAGTGTAGTAGTAATCCCTCAACAGTCAAGTGTGAACCGAAACACAAGAGTGCGTCATCAGGTAGCAAAAATGGCAAAAGTGTCTATATTAAAATGTAGAGATGATAAATGCACAATTGATATGAGTGAGGGGAGGGGGGAATGTATTAGGTGTTATGCCACCCATGTATATGATAGAACAGATGAATACGGGCCACTATCAAGAAGATCATCACTATCACGATCGAAACCTATTGGAGAAACATCGGAAACCTGATAAGCTATAGAATGAGGAGGGTCATATAAGGACCCATTACGGAAGAGTGTGCACAAATTCATCACATACTCTTCATTAGTAAATGCAATGTGTGAACAACTATGAGCATACCAGCGAGAGATATTTGGAACATAAGCGGGAGAAGAATCATTAGAAATAGAGATAGTACCGAAGGACATAAGAAACATGAGTGAAGAGTGGCGAGGGTATATTGTACCACCAATATAGTCAAGCCAAGAATGTCCAAGAGTAAGTGGAGAATCACAAGAGGTACGTGCAAAAAAGATTATTAAATGAAAAACCCACAAGCCATAAGATGCTATAATGTGAAAATAGCCATGATAAAGATGGGGTTAATGAGGAGGGGGTAATATGCCATTAAGTGTCATACTAATCCTAGACAAACTGTCACATGCACAAATAGTATCTAAGTAAGTGAAATCAATGGGGATGTGTTTTCAAAAGGATTTGTTGATAAATAATGTTAATGTTAAAGGATGGTGTGGAGTTTCCACCAGTGGAGGGGAGGGTGAAATAACACCGACATTGTGTACAAATACCTTATATAACACTCTAACATTAGTAGAGGGAGGAGTTTTGAATCAATATTCTCCTGAACCGTCAACCACAGAGGTTTCCTCAAAATAATAATCATCTACACCAAGGGGAGTAAAATAACATTGTTTCAATGATTCATCTATAAGTTCTATAACATCAACCTCGTCATTGGAATATTTTGAATTGTCAATGTGAGTATGATTGTGTTGTGTGGAAAGATCAAATATATAAGTAGGTGGAACCCTAGTAGGAGTAGAAGGTGCAGTAGCTAGTATAGGTGGAACACTAGCAAGGATGAATACTCTAGGTTAAATAATAGCCAAAGTATGAGTAGATATAGTAGGAGTACTAACAATAGTAGTGCATTGGGAAACACTAGAATGACCAATTTCATGTGTCAAGATTGACATATGGAATACGTTGCAAGGCAAGTATGAACATAACCGTAAAATGATCTATGCGGCAGTAATTGAAAGGCTCAGGATCAGTAGTAATAGTATGTTCACAGCCCTCATGTAAAAATTTGACACATTGGTGGATAGTAGATAGAACTGCTTGCAATGCATTATTCCAAGGATTTCTTAACAAGAGATTGAATTGTAAGGAAGTATCGATGACATAAAAATCAGTGATAATAGTTTTAGGCCCAACCCAAATATGTAATGAGATAGTCCCTAGGCATGTACGGGTGGTAGAATTGTAACCGTGAATGACAGTATAATTATGAGAAATAAGATTATCACTTATACCTAGTTTCTGTAAGAGAGAATGAGCACAAAGATTAACAAAAGAGGCATTATCAATGAGAAATTACTTGATGCAAGTAGTAATAACAACAATAGTAATGAGAAAATAAGCACATGGATTGCTCTTAACAAAAGGTGACATATCCTCATCAATGAAAGAGATAACACACGGTAAATTACGAAGAGATTGTATGAGATGTGCAAAGGCCTCTGTTGAGCTATCATGTTCAATATGAATCACACAAAGGGCATCTTATAATGTTGTGCAACAATCTGATGCATTATGAAATATGTCATAGAGAGAGGTATTGATCGATGTATTTTTAATTTGTTCAATAACGTCATAGCCCTTAGCGGTGGTAGGAACTACCGGTATAATGGGTGGTGGAAACGATGTGGGTGGAGTTGGTGGAGTAGGACGAGTATGATGAGTTATAGCAAAATTAATGGACAAATCAGCCATAAGTCTGACAAAGAGAGGAGGATGTTGGGTACGTACATGCATAAAATCAACAATGATAGTAATTATAGCTGAGACCTTAGTGGGTAGGTAGGTAGGATAAGAATATTGAGCCATAACTTGATAAAGAGATGACATGAGCAAGAAGGAAGTGTTGAAACATCAGATTCACCAAAATGATTAACTAAAATTGGAATAAGTAGTGCTAAGGTAGTTAATCAAAGCTATGAACAACTGTACTAAAGTAAGCAAATGTAGTAAATAAATATTTTAATGATCTAAGATAATATGTAAAATGAAATACTAAACCCTAATATGCAAGATAAGAGAGGAAAGAAATCAACTAATAATAGATGCTTTTCAAACTGTGTCACAAGAATAAATGGATAAATTAGAAGCAGGAATGATTGTGATGAGGTCTCACAGTGGTCAGATCTAGATGTTATGGCTAGACTAGAGCACCTAGGAGTTGAATGGGGTGCCCAAGGGTGCTCTGGTTGTAATGGATTTACTTGAATAGAAATGCAAATATGCCAATATATATATATTATATTATTAAGCCACTTCGAGGGGGCAACCTCCTAAATCTTACAATAAGACACTAAGTCACACTCTTCACACCTATGGGGAGAAATTGATCACCCACATATATAGGTATGATTGTGAAAGGTCATACCCCTTAATTAGTTTATACCTAATGAATAACTAATAATTATAAGTATAAATGTTATATAATTCATATGTTAGCCCACACTTAGACATATAAATGGTATATGTTAAGGGAATAACATGCTATTCCCCTTCAAACAAACATCGTCTTTGATGTTTGGTTAGTAATGGAAAATTATGTACTCAACCATTGTCCACTTATTGCACCTGCTTTATGTTTGGCATTGTTTTTTGATGAGATCAACTGTAATCACCTTCATTTATAACCTCTTAAGCCGAGTATGGGGAAATAACTCTAGTGCTATCATGATTATATCTAGTGGTACTCTCATATTTGAATATATATCTTTCATTTCACTTGAATAATATTCCTTATCCATTTTCTCTCGATAAATGCACAATTGTGGCTCAACATAATTATTAAGGTGGCACATGTTATTCAAGGATGTGATGGAACTTCAAGTAGAATGACCTTCATAGCCACTATATCTAAGGTTTTTACATCCAAAATTTGCATGATGTATCTCAATCATATTATACAGGGTTTGATTAAATCTTCCATTAGTAGGCATTTTCCCTATAAAGTTTTCATTACATTGGCCAAAAATAGAGCTTGCATAGTGTTTCTTGACCTTCCAAAGTTTTGGTTGTATCTTTTGTACTTATTCCACACTAATAAATTCTTTAACATCCAACCTATGATAAAATATAATTTCCATATCAACGTTTACCAAACCCTTGTCACAATATTCCAAGTTAAGCTTATTCTATTCAATAGATCCATCCCAACCCATTTTTTTCCATTCTTCATCCATATTTGGTTCAACCTTTTGAATGTCTAGACTTGTCAAGTGAGATTACTAATGAGGATGTCCCATCATGGCATATTCCATGTCATCTTCAGTTACCACAATACACAGTTCTTCAAAAATCATAGGATTTTCAGCTTTGCTATTAGATACATGTGGAGGATTGATTTAATTCTTTTCAAAATGAAAAATGTGATCGAGTATTTTGTCAAGCTCGTCTAATTGTTGATTTGTTTTGCTGAAATAAAATTGTAGGTTATTCATGGTGGAAGTACTACCTAGTTCAAAATTAGATTGTATTTTATCTTTATGAGTATTCCATGGTGTGTATGAATTTTTCCCCATCCTTTAGTTTGTGGACCTTCCATAACAAGGGATTACCCTTATACAATTCAATTTGCCTTGTTTGACCAAATTTGACCGATGAATTTATTAATGTAGATGACCTAATATTTGAAAATGTAAAGAATGGATGTATATGTAAATTTGAAGAGTTTCCAAAAATGTAAAACTATATGAAAAATTCCAAAAAATGTGGCTTGTAAATTGATTTTATGAAAATAGTATATATGCAACAACTCTCACAACACAATGAAGCAAATTTTGAAATTTTTACTAAAGCTTGGTAATATGTATCCCCGGATGTGGTAAAACAATCTCTGAATTTTTTTTAACTGTTCTTGAGTTATAGTGAAAAAACCATTCATTTCTAAAATCAATGCTCTGATACCATATGTAATGGGTTTACTTGAATACAAATGCAAATATGCCAGAACAAATAATATATTATCAATCCACTTCGAGGAGCCAACCTCCTAAATCTTACAATAAGAAACTAACTCACACTCTTCACACATATGGGGAGGAATTACTCACCCACATATATATGTATATGTATATGTGTATGTATATATCTATGTATGTATGTATGTATGTATATGTATGTATATATATATATACATAGATAGATAGATAGATAGATATATACATACATACATACATACATGTATAGATAGATAGATAGACAGACAGACAGACAGATAGACAGACAGATAGACAGACAGATAGATACACACACACACACACATATATATGTATGTATGTATGTATATGTATATGTATGATTGTGAAAGGTCATACCCCTTCATTATTATTAGTTTATACCTAATAAATAACTAATAAATATAAGTATAAATGTTATATAAGTCATATGTTAGCCCACACTTAGACATATAAATGGTATATGTTAAGGGTATAAAACCGGTAAGAAAAATGTTCGCCCTGGTCTGGGAAAAAGGTCTGGAATTGGTCTTCATAGGTCCAAGAGATGTCTGTTATCCTCTGCTAATTTTCACATTAATTTCTTTGTATTGTGTTGAATGATCCAAATATTACAAGAGGAAGAATAACCTGCAAAATACCCAAAAGGAAAATCATAACCCTAAAAAACAAATATGAAAATGAATGGGTCAAACTGACCTCAACTACCACAATAGTGGGCTTACTAAACTAAGCATTGCACTACATTTCGGACCTAGATGTATTTTTGATGAGTGTGTGCATGTTGTACCCTAGGTTCTCTTTTGCCAATCACACTTTGTAAAATAGTGAGAAATAGCTAAATGTAAAAAATGTAGGAGATGCCCTAGAAATCGAAAACAATCACAAGGAGGGCAGATTTCTTAGTTTTAAATCAAGTGAAGCATGATTTTACATTGTTTTCGACCTGGGGAGCAAGATTTTAACCTAAAATTACTCGGATTCGATCCACTTCAAGTTTTTTATGATTTGGCAAATGGAAAAAATGACACAACCCGTATAAGTGAAAAGGCCAACCAAAAGAAAGATAAAAATGGATAGAAGAGGCCCAAAAAGTGGCGGAAAAGTGCTAGAAGGATCAGGACACCCCTAGGTGGGACCAGGGCACCCCAGTACAAAATCTGGGTTCCCTAGTCGAGGCTAAAATAATGTGGGATGTCATAAAATGGATGGGCATATGGGTGCAATAGGTCACAAATTATGAAATAAAATAAACAAGATGGCCAAAAGCATGGGGGTTAATTATTACTTTATTCAATCAAGAACCTTCTAGATAGTATTATGAGACCAAGATGAATAAATATCTAAAGTGTATGATTTTGTGACTATAGTATCCTTAGCTACAAAAGAGTGATATTGGAAATATTGTATAAGATATGTTAAAAGTAGGTATTATTTTCCATATTCATAGTGTTTAATCTTGTCATGTGCTAATGATAATAAAGAAGGATGAAGGTTGGTGCATTTTTCAAGACTACATGGATCTCAATAAATACATCAATTGAAAGATAAGTATCTTATTCATATCATTGATGATTGGCTAGATGAATTTCATGGTGCTATTTATTTTACAAAACTAGATCTTCGATCAAGATACCATCATATTTAAATTTGTGATGAATATATTCATTAAAATAAATTTATGACACATGAGGGCCATTATGAATTTCTATCAATTCATTTTTTCCTTAAAAATGCACCATCTACTTGTTAGGAAATATAGTGCGTACATTATTGTTATTTGTTGATTTGTTAAAACAACTAACATACATAGAAATATTTGGTAGGATATTGTTGGGTTTGTTAAGGATATTTCCTATAATAGTGGAGATCCTTAAGCATACATATTTGTAACTAATGTTGAATGAAATATACAGAGAGTTTTATTATAATTTTTGCTGTGTAAAACTCTATACCAAAGATTTGGTATCAGAGTGCAATAATTCTCTAATGGATCACTGATTTGTTTGTAGGGGCATCCATATTAGTTTTCATTTAATCCTCTGGTGATGAGAGTAACTATATTTGAAGATTTTTTTACAGAATATAAGGTTGCCTACATTTTACTTACACTTGATCTGCTTGTGGTTGTATTTATTCTATCCATCATTTGAACTTTGTGCATGAGTATGTTTTGTAGATGGTTTAAAAAATATATATTTAATTAGTTTATATCCATACAAATCTTGTCTTTTTCTCAAAATTCCTTACAACTACTGTATCTACATTTCTACCCATGTGAGATATATGATCACTCAATTTGTAGTAAATCACCAACGCCACATATTCTAAAGGCTCTATCTATGCTCACAACCTGATTATTCACAATTAGATATAATGCCATGAGTGGTTATTTATATTGTTTAAATAGCTATTATCCTTTAATCAACACATTATTATTTTTTGAAAGAGCATATGACTATCTCTTAGTTGCAGATTTTATTCACGTGCTCTGCCAATTTTCTTTATCTTGACAAACTAGGATCTGCCATATTTCTAGGTGAGCTCATAGCGTGCATCCTGTTGTGTATCAACCAAATTTTAAGTTTCATCACTTCAAAGCTTCAAGTTTTTATTCAATCTTACGTCTTCCAAAATTATCTAAAGCCATTTCAAATTTGTTTCTGACACATACTACTATTTTGAAATTTATTCTACGGCTTTGTTGTTTCCCAATGTGTTAAATGTTTAATTTTAACCTTTGGTATAGTTTTTTAAGTGGTTGATGGTATAATGTGTATTTTAGGAAATTGAAATGTGTCCTTTATCACTTTGTCTATCTAATTCATTGTATGACAAAAGAAAGTCACATTGAGAAGTGATAGTAAAGCTAAAGTATATATTAGTCACTATTATCTTTTCAAAATCGAGTAAAGCCATTTGTTCATTGTTGTGTCACATGTCCAATAAGTAAATTATGTATGTCATTAAAATTAGAGTCTATCCTACCAATGTCATTCAAAGTAATGTGTCATTATAAAAAGTTTGAAAACTAAAAAAAATATTGCCTTACGGATGTATTTTTGATGGAATCTGATGTCTACTTGAGGTTTGTAAAATTTATCTCCATGATCAAATCTAGCTGAGTTAATAGATTCAAAATGGAGGATGGATGTATCAGAGGTTAAAGGTTGATCAGATACCTCTCTTCAGTCACCAATGAAGGGAATTCTTCAGCTGTGGTGACATTTTGGTGGTGTGAGTTTTTTCAGTTGTGCTTTATTTCAGTTTTTCAGCTTTTGAGTGTGGTGTATATTGTGGATATTGGAAAAAGAGTTATGTTGGAGTGCATATCATTGTTAGTGATTATTTGAAATATGTGATACTATGACTATCATACTTCATTGGAACATGGTCTACTTGTGAATACGTTAACTTGCAATGGTGACCATGTGCATCAAGGTCTAACTAGCAAGATCCAGTAAGTTATATGTCTTCAATATAATTTTCTTCTCAGTATTGGTGTGTGGAAATTTCACATTTTGTGGGGGAACATGACACTAATGTTCCATTTACATTATGTGTTTAAAATGAATAAAGTCAAAGGACGCTTCCAGTGGAAGTGGAGTTTTCCTATGTTGTTCAAGATTGAGTGGCAACGATCAACAAAAGTGGCTGCAATCAAGAACATTGCAATTCTTATAGGAAGTAATGTGAAATATCTTTCATATATATGTTCTATTATGTAATTTTGTAATAATTTTGTTAAGATTCCTACATTATTCCCTAATGTACAAGCATAGTGGAAAACAAAATCACTAGAGTAAGTTAGTTCATGGATCTTGAAAGGTTTTGTGGGAGCATCTAGAAAACCACATGAGGTGGACAATTGATGGGCCTTATTCACGTCAGGTTTGTGGTAAGCCTGTTTAAAACCATGGAAGGAGAGAGAATTTCTTTTGATCAAGATCACAAGTCACATTGTAAGGGGTGATCATATTGTAGTTGAGTGTGTAGATGTTTTTCTACCATGCTCACATTAAGGGGGGAATGTTAGGAAATATAATGTGTACATTATTGTTATTTGTTGAGTTGTTAAAACAACTAACGTAGATAGAAATATTTGGTAGGATATTATTGGGTTTGTTAAGGCTATTTCCTATAATAGCGGAGATCCTTAAGCCTATATATTTATACCTAATGTTGAATGAAATATATGTAGATTTTTATTATAATTCTGGTTGTGTAAAACTCTGTACCAAAGAATACTTTCCATAGTTTGATGAATTCATACTTTCATCCATTTTGCAGAAATTTTTCCTTGTATTATATGATGATATAGTAATATACAACAAGAATTGGGAGGTGTTGGTACCCGTATTTGGTTCTTTTAAATCTGAGAACTTTTGTATAGTCTGTTTCATTGATCCTGATCTATACCGAATTTGACTTCTTTTCTCATTCAAGATTTATTTGGATTTCAAATGAGGAGCCCTTGAAGAGAATTTATTATTGTTTATACATCTTTTATTCCCAAGTGGGGTCAGAAGTATTTTTGTTCCCGAAAAAACAATAAGACATAAGAATTTTTATCTCTGAGATGGATTTGAAGCTTTGTGTTGCTAATGGATATAATATAATTTTCATAGAAAAAGGATGCATTTTGATCCTAAAGTCCATAATAAAGAATTATCTAAGGATCATATTTCCATGGATAAATGAGCACATAACAAGGATAAAAGTACATCCTGATTCCTAGGCCTGAAGTCCTTATGAATCAATGTGTGAAAATGACAAGTTGGGAAGCCAGAAAAAAATGAACAAAGTCTCAAGTTTCTTTGAGACATGCAATTGGTAAATGAAAACCCGAGTCTTGATAAATTAGGTATATAGACCAAGCATATGACGTACATGAGAATGGAAAAAGAAATGTATCTTGTATGTTACAAAGGCGGTGTGCAGATCATTTTGCAAAATTATTCCGAAGCCCATTAATAACTAAAAAGGGCTCATTAATGCACTAGACATATGGGAATATGCCCAGTAATGTGGATGACTCGTGTAATGGAGGTATGTGGATGATAGGATATGAAAAGATTGCAATGGTTGAAAGGAGGAAAAATCTGAGAATTACGAAATTTTTCCCATGAACGTAATCTTCAACATTAATGCATAAATCTACAAGCTCTTAATGAGATAACTTGTTATTGATGGCTCTATCAATTTTGGTCTTGATAGCCTGCAATGACATGAAGAAGGCAATGAAATATCCTATTGGTACCTAAAAGGTTTGATGTTCTGAAACACTGATATACAAGATGAATTGAAAAAAAGTTGAAATAAGAGGTAGCTTCAAGGATCATAATCTAGTTACAATGATTTTCAGTCAATTTCCAAGTAGAAATCAAAGTTTTGTTAAAGGTAAGTACATTAGTTCCCATATTTTCTATGATCTTTTGAGGAGCATTTTAAAGGGTATGGTTTTTAGTGAGAAGAGGTTTGAGTAAAACTGTGTTGGAATCATGAAGCTTCATATATTGTCCCTAAAAGTTTTTTCCAAACTTAGTTCCCCTCTAGATAGAATTACAAATTCTAACCTTACATATGCCAACCTGGAAGATTTCAGGTAGAAGTTATATTCCTTTGAAAGAAGTGACTCCATGGCCCATGTAGCCAATAGTTGTATTGACTTTGCTGTTGATTTCCCCCACATTACGCCATTCCTAGAGATTATATGGGTGCGTGCTTAACACTATAATAATATAACTAGATACTTTCAAGATGGGAAGGGGGATTTCGTTTTATCTTTCCAGGAGCATGCGTTTGATAGAATGTTGGGTTTTCCTCCCACAAGGGAAGAAAGGGATATTACCAAGGATTTAGTGCTGGATTACTGGAACTCACATTAAAATAAATGGACGAAGGTTATGGATACTTATTGGTTAACCAATATGCAAACTTCTACTCCCAAAATGACAAAGAAGTTGAACATAACTGAATTCATTGAGGAATTTGGAGATGTGATTATATTGATGAACCAAATAATGGGTATAAAATCTACTAATTTTTTTTATAGGAATGGATGGTTCAGTTAATTTAAGTAATACACACAAATAAAAATCCTCTCCCTTGGGATGAGATAAAAAATAATTGCATTCATGAAAAAATGATGGGAGTTGCTCAGAATGTGAAAGGATAAAATGCCAACATGGAAAAAAAATTCATGGCTTTTACTTCATTTATAACATTGTTTTTCATAGAGTTTTTCTATAGTTGATAATGGATGGTGATCTTAGTAGTGCTAAGGTGTATGATGTATTCTATCAATTAAATATTGAAAAGTATGAAATACAATACATAAACATTGTTAATCACTTATATGCACCCACAATTATTTTATACCACCCTAATTGGGAGACTGAGACAATTTCCCAGGATGCCATGAGAGTCATTTCTCAATATGGATGTTATTTCATCCAATTCAAAACCTATTCATATATCAGGGTTAGTGGTTTTGATGGGAAACCTTATCTTATCCCTAGATGTGTGAGTGATAAGTGGGCATTGATGGAATTGGTCTGGAAATTGTTATTAGTACACCATATCATTGTTAACAAGTATATAACATGCCTTATGAAGTTCCCCTTGATAATTGGGAATTACACTTTCCCAAAGATCCATAAAGAAAAAAATATTGGAAGGAGAAATGAATAGATACATGTTGGATAAATTTTCGGAAAGGAAGCATTATCACATAAAACATATTTTACAAAGTATTGCACCCACTCAAATAGAGCATAAACCTCATTATGAGAATTTATGGATGAATTGTGAAGATGAGAGGGAAGTTAGATGAAGAGAACATTCAAGAATGAAAATTTCCCACATGATTTAATTTTGGGTTATCCATGCCCCTAAAGGGTTAGGCTATGATGGTAATGTGATTAGTGAATATTTCATCTAGGATGATATTGCCTCTTAACCTTTTCCGCTAGTTAATTGGGAGGCTAGTGAGAAAAAATATAAATAAGAAAAAACCATAAATATGATCCAAATTTCATAATAATTTATTTACATTACTAGAGAAGGATTAGTAGGTATAGAGAGATGGTGGTTTAAAATCATCACGAAATCCCTAGCCCTAGCATTGTTGTTGAGGCTTTTGGTGGAAAATTTCCTTCACAGGAGAGTGGGGATAGATTATCGTGGGTAGGTTTTAGCAATGACTATTTGTTTGACAAGTATTTTGAGTCAAATTTCAGATGGGGTGCGCCCTCAAACTCACTTCAAGGCTGTGGGTTTTCCCCTATGCTTCTGTTTACTCTAACTGAAAATGGAAAACTAGGAATGGGAAGGAGACGATGTGGATTGGGTTTCTATTTTTCTCTACTTCCACAGATTTCAAGGTTGGGCTTTGACCTCGCCTTCCAAGTTCTCATTCATACTTAGTCTGGGAGCACACTCTACATTCAGCTCCCTTAGCTCACTCGGGGTATGGATCATAACTATTCTCTTTCCCACAAATTGAGTTATATAATAGATCTCATGAATCTTAACTTTGGTGGTAAATCTATGGAAGATAACTCCCTACTAAGTTATTATGGGATTAGAAGGGATTATATGATTTTAATGGTTTTTTGGGGGAGGATCCAAAGCTTGAAACCCAACTAGTTTTAAAGAGGCTCTATTTAAACATGTTGTGACCACATCTACTACATCTAATCCTCCCCCGACCTATATTGTGGAATAAGCCGCGAATTTCCCTTCTCTTGGAATAAGCCGCGGATTTCCCTTCTTCTTGATTATCAGAGGGTCATTAATGAGGGCCTTTGGTTTTGGGGTTCATGGGGATTTTTCACTACCCCATGGCTCCCATAATTTGACCAGTGCTTCTGCTCCATCTCGCATGTCCTTGTATGGGTGAGGTAACCCAACCTTCCTCTCAATTTATATCTTGATGTGGAATATATCAGAATTTTTTTAAGGAGATTCATAAAATATGATGAAGTATGATTTCATGGCGGGATGCTCACTTATGTTAGAATATGTGTTAAAGTTGACACCAATAAAGTATTTCCAGATATAATGATCCTTAAGATGGGAGGTGTGTCCCATGTTCAGTATCTTAACTAAAAAAATACAACATTCAAATTCAGAAATTATAGGACTCTGGGCCATATCCAGTCTTCATGCCCTCATAATAAAGCCCAACCTACAAAGATTTTGTTTTCCAAATGTTTTTAGAATCCCCCTAATCTTGAGGAAGAATCAGATTCTAATTTGTATGTTCAAGACGCTAAGGGAGTAAATCTACTGGTTGTGGCTCAACTTGCTGTAGCTGAGTGTGATGTGATGAGTTAGCATTTGGTGCTATCCCACCCGGTGGAGAAACCTACTCTAGGAATCAAGAGGCATCATGAATATGAACATTTTGATTTGAATAAGGAGGACCCCACCTCTCTGAACAAGTAATCACAGATTGAAACTCCTTTGATCTTAGCTATAACTAATTTTCTTGGTTCAAAGAAACATTTACTAGGGAATTGGTAGTTGGTGCATTTTAAGAAGGGGAAGAAGGGTAAGAATTGATTTCCTATCCTCTTTTCCATCTCTTCCCTTCTTTATATTATTTTGTGGTCACCTCTTGGTTGTCTCCACTTCATCTATTTGGATCTTCTATTGGGCCACATCTACTCTCTCCCTTTTTGCTATCCCTTCTTGTTGCATTTGATAAAAACTGAGGGTGTTATTCTTCCTTTTCTTTTTGGATATTCTTTACTACTGACATTGTGACTACAACAATTTCTTATTTTCTCTCTTGTGGTTATTTCTTATTTTAAACTTTTGTTGTGTAGGAAATCTCCTCATCTTTTCCTCTTTATCCCTCTTCTTTGTAAGAGCTTGTGGGCCATTTCAAATCCCTCACATTTACACTAATCCAAAAAAAATATCATTTGAATTTCCCTAAAGTGGTTATTCTCAAAGGGAGTGGATGTAAGTTACCAAAATACCCAAGTATTAAGGGAGTATAGGGCTCGTAATATTATTGATGATGTTATTCCTCCATATCTGAAAGTCTATTCTACTAGGGATATTTTATGGAGACAAAAGATTAAGATTTATTCTAAGAAGTTGACATCCATACCAGTAATGGATGATGTAAGTACCTAGGCTAACATAACTAGAAATTCCCTTCCTAAAAAAAAGAACTAGAGAAATACTTCAGGGAGGTATGGTTGAGGACCCTATTGTTCATGCTACCCCCCTTGCAGGTTGTTTTAGCATCTATTTCTGGATCCAAAGGAAAGGATAAAATGATGGAATCCACTTCTAGGAAGCCCAAGGAAGGAACTTTGTCTGAAACACATCGTGAAAATAAACCCACTCATGGGTGAGATGGGAGGAGAGATGGGTAACGATCTGGTAGGAAAGATGGGCGAGCGAGATGGGAAGGATAGCTGGGAGAGTTGGGAGGTGAGATGGACAACGAGTTAGGAGGAAAACTCAGGGGGTGAGATGGGTAAGTGAGCTGGGTCGAAGAGCTGGGCGGGCGAGCTAGGTGGGAAGCTGTATGGACAAGCTGGGTAGTTTAAGTAATCTTTTGGAATGAATGTTTAACATCTCATTTTAACTCTTTAGTGGAAGTGTTGCTCGGTGAGTTGACAAGGTGAGCTTCTTCACAAGCTAGCTCAATGAGCTCCCAAGAAAGATGCTAGGAAATCTCCCCGACAAGATGCTCAGTGATCTCCCAGGTGAGCTACTTGGTGAGCTCGCAGGAAAGATTATAGGTGAGTTCCTAGGTGAACTCCTAGGAGAGCTCCTAGGTGAGCTGATTGGAGAACTCCCATGTGATCTTCTTGGTGAGCTCCTAGGTTAGTTACTTCACGAGTTGGCTCGGCAAGATGTCAGGTAAGCTACTCGGTGAGCTCCTAGGTGAGATGCTCGGTGAGCTCCCAGGTGAGCTAATCAGTGAGCTCCTAGGTGAGATGCTTGAAGAGCTACTTTGTGAGCTCCCTGACGAGTTGTTGGGTGAGATTCTAGGTGATATGATCGGTGAGCTCCTAGGCGTGATCCTTGGTGAGCTCCCAGGTGAGATACTCGATAAGCTCCTAGGTGAGATACTCATCAAGATACTAGGTGAGATACTTGATGAGATGCTAGGTGAGCTACTCAGTGAGCTGCTTGGCTAGATGCTCAGCAAGCTACTTGGTGAGCTACTCAGCAAGCTACTTGGCGAGCTGCTCAGTGAGCTCCCAGGAAAGATGCTTGGTAAGCTACCAGGTGTTCTTCTTTCAGTGATTTACAAGGTGAGCTACTCAACTGAGCTCATATTAAAGCTCATAGGAAAGCTTCTCGGTGAGCTCCCAAGTGAGTTTCTAGGTGAGATAATCGATGAGCTGCTAGGTGAGCTACTCGGTGAGCTGCTAGGTGAGCTACTCGATGAGCTCCCAGGAGAGCTACTCGGTGAGCTCCTAAGTGAGCTGATTGGTGAAATCCTAGGTGAGATGGATCAACAAGGTGTGTAGTGAGCTCCATGTCAAGATGGCTCAGTGAGCTACATGGTGAGCTCTAAGGAGAGTTAGCTTGGTGAGCTCCCTAATGAGCTACAAGATGAGCTAATGAAAAATGAACATTTTTTTTTGGATTTTCTTATCCTTTAGGTGAGAGGTTTTTTCACCTATGACATATGTATATGCAAGTAGTTGGTTTAAACAAATTTATCCCATTTTAAGGGAGAGACTTACTTATGAAGTTACCTAGTGTACGAGAGATGCTTCGGAGGTGTATGCGGCGAGTTACGTTGTGATCCACTTGGTGATCCGGTTAGTGAGTCGGCGAGTGATCTGGGCGGTGAGCAATCTGCACAGAGAGCTAAATTAAAAGTAAATGTTTTTTATTTAATGTTGTGTAAAATATTATGAAATGAGAGGTTGGTTACATTAAAATATCAGTTTGGTTGGAATTTTATTGAGCACGCCATGACTCAACTCTTGCATTCCAAAATCGTCAACATTGGATGTACCGAGCTCGTTGGCGAGCTGACCGATGAGCTAAAAAATAATGAATTTTTTTTCATTCGGGTCCTTATCCGTCATGTGATAGGTCTTTTTACTTATAACTACTATGGGTAGAGGTTGATCATTTGATTTTTTTTGTTGTACGCTATGTTGGCGAGTGGTTTAGTGAGCTGGTTGGTGAACTGTACAGTGAGCAATCTGTGCGACGATCTATAATAAAAGTGAATGTTTTTTTATATAATGTTGTGCAAAATCTTGCAAAATGAGATGTTGGTAACATGAAAATAGCAGTTTGGTTGGAATTTTATTGAGTGCGCCATGGTTCAACTCTTGTATTCAAAAATCGTCAACATTGGACATACCGAGCTCATCGGTGAGCTGGATGGCGAGCTAACAAAATATGAATATTTTTTTCAATTGGGTCCTTATCCTTCATGTGATAGGTCTTTTTAATTATAACTACTATGGGTAGAGGTTGGTCATTGCATTTTTTTCCTAGTACGCTATGTTGCGAACTCTCAGAAAAGCGTACATAGCTTAGATTTCTTATTATTGTCTACCAAGAATTGCGTGAGTTAAAATGACGTGGTCTTTTGGGTAAGTATGAGATTTGGCCTCGGGCCACTGTTAGGGCTATTAAAATTTCCATCAAACCCACATCCACCTAGTAATAGATGTGATATAAAAATAATCAAGTTTTTATCTACGTGATCTCGGACCCTTATAGGCTTTAATTATTGCCAAAAATTTTCTCCTTTTAAGTAATCAATTTAAAAATTAATGCAAGACAATAAAGACAATTGCACAAAATGATTGATTACAGAGTTTGGAAATTGCCTACATCTCTAGGTTCTTATCGAATCATTCCACTAGTCAAAACTTGTAAGTTACAATAGTACTTTCACAAGAAAACCTAATGGAAACTATTAAGAACTTGCTTAGAAGAATAACCAGACCTTCAGAAGACAAGGGTGAAAAATAGCACCTGACTTCCCCTTTCCTGGCATATTTGGCAAGCTCGATGGCACTAACTCCACTATTTGGAATCCTCCGGTTCTCGATTGCCTTCCAGACATGCTTCGTAACACCCTATGGAACTTGTGGTTGATATTCCAAGATTCACAATAATTTGGTGTGGCGCTATGGGCTGACTAGGTAGTATTAATAACTCCTAGCCACAATAATTTTAATTTATCTAGTTACCTAAAAATAATAGGTCAATGCCTAAATAAATTAGGTCTTCACACAACTATGCCCATGGCAACTAACTCTCCTCTTGGCTCACTCTCCGCCTTTCGAGCTCTAGGAATGAGATTCTCTGTTGCATTGTGTGTGTGTTACAAATGAAATGGGTTCCCTATTTATACAAAAATAGGGCCCTAAAATAATGTGATATTATTTTATCCTAAGGCTAATATTAGCCTTCCATATAGCATGTGAGCATTGCATGTTTGATGGGTTAAAAATCCCATTGGGAGTGGCATTTGCATAATAATTGGGATAAAATCCCATATTGGTGGCAGGTTTTATGTGGGTGTAATGTCCCAAATTGAGGCCACTTTTATTAGGTAAGGTTTTAACTTACCTTATGCACTCCAGGATAGTGGTCAAAGGACCACATGAGCTTAGCTCACCCCCATCACTGCTTCACCTCCTTCTCCATGTGGAAGCTTGGCATGTATGTTTGGTTGGCATGCCCCCCATATCACGTGGTCTAAGCATATCATTTTGGTTTAAGTGGGTTTAGAGGATACTAATGTGGTTGATACACACATATATATATACATACATACATATATATATACATACACACACACGTGTGTGTGTGTGTGTGTGTGTGTATGTATGTGTGTGTGTGTGTGGCATTTGGAAATAAGTATGGAAAAGAATTACAAAGTAAAATGTAACTCAGTCCATGTATGATTAAACTAATTAGCTCGATGTCGAACCCTTGATAGGAAAATGAATTGTATTCGATTCATGGTGGCTCAGCCACATGGTGGCTTGTGGATCCACCACGTCGGTGATAATACCATAGTCGACATGATGGTTGGGCTCCCCTCCCTAACAAAAGTTGAGCCTCTTGTTCCGGTGAGCAATATTTTACGACCTATCGAAGACTGGAGATAAAAAATCAACAAAATGACTCCCTTTTCCTTTTCGCCATGTGTCACAGTGCCTTTGGTCCACAATTGATCAGTTGACCAGAGTTGACTTTCCGTTGGCTGAACTTTGACCAGACATATCTAGAGCTCCCGATGTCCATTTTTCATGTTCTCACAGTCATTGGAAAGATCTCAAAATGATCTTCTACAGTGACACCATTTAGGGATGTTTAGGGAACTTCAAAAATGATCCCTTGATGACACCACCCCACTGAGAAAGGACTTTTTGTCCCAAAAAGCTTATATTGGAACATTTTTCCATCCCGTCCTGAATCTGGAAACTATGCTGTACCACCTCAGAAGTGTTACTATAGTAGACCCTTGGGTCTTCTCCTCTGTAACCTTCTCACTTCGAAAACTTTTTATCCAATCCTGGGACTGTGGGTTATGGGCCCACGACTGCTTCTGATGCACCAATTTGATATCTAAAGAAGACCTCCATGCCTCCGTTGTATGGTGCTAAGTTTTTGAATGAAACCTCAAATGTCATTAATGTGCGGTGCTAAGCTTCTTGATATCTGACAACAAGGATCTTCTTTTACTCTATAACACAATCTCCTAGCTCTGAGTTGATTCCACAGAATCCAAACTAGTTTGAAGGAACTCCATGTTACGTAGAGCTATTATTGATCTGATGTTGATGATGGACAATGAATTATCCTTTTTTCAGACCTCAACACCTCCAGATACATGATGTTAAGCCTCTTTCAATACCTCAAGCCTTCCAATGCATGATGCTAAGTCTATGTACAGACCTCAATGACTCTGATGCATGAATGTTAAGCCTCTTTCAAGACCTCAAGCCTCCAATGCACGATGCTAAGTCTGTTACAAACCTCAATGCCTCCAATACACGATGCTAAGCCTCTTTCAAGACCTCAAGCCTCCAATGCATGATGCTAAGTCTGTTTATCAGCTACCATTCGAATGTGTGGTTCGCAATGCCTTGACACCGAATGACGTTTTGAGCTGATCCTTTGAGAGCTCCTCTTATTGACACACTAATATCAGGTACCACTTTGACTGCACGGTCACAATGCCTCTACACAGAATGAAGTTCCTACCTGACGTTAATGCCAATAGTGATTTAGCTACCATTCTGCTGCATGGTCATAATGCCTCTACATAGAATGAAGTTACTGAGCTGATCTTTTGAACTCTACTGTCTGCATAAATGTTGCAGATCAATCTCCAAGCTTTATATGAGTTAAATCCTGTATGCCCAAGCTGTAATAGGTACTCACAAGCTGATTAGGAAGATATGTTTAGAGCATTATTCAAATTTTCTAAGTAATAAAATCCACTAAGTGAAACCTTTCTCTCAGCATTTTCTCACAAAATCTGATCTCCAAACAATATTGCATACTATTCATCAATTTGAATTATGCAATATATAATTGAAAAATTGTTGACTTACCCATTTTAAAGGACTTTCACTTTCAGGTATTACCTGGCCCTGGGTTGAATTATCAACTGGTGGTGGAGTAGAAACTTCCTTTACCTTTGCAATAGGCCTCCATTCCATCTTTTGCTTGCCATTACTCTGATGGCAAGAGATGCATTTCTAGCAATAGTTTCCTCTAGAAATTGTCCACCCGATGCACATTCCTCTGGCAATGAGCACAAAAATTCCTCTTAATATCCTTCTTCTAGGGATGAGGAACTTTTTCTACCATTTCTCGACTCTGCATGACGAGATTGGTCTTTCTGATTTAGCATTGTTCATGACAAATGACATCAACTTCTTCATCAGTGTCATTCTCTTCCAGCATCTGGCCACAGAATGATTATGCAATCCACAAAAAGTACATGGAAAGGAATTCCACATCTTCTGAAAATCATAACCATACTTCTTAAGCTGAAAAAGTGGATTAGAAGTTTTATTGTGCTTATGGTAAGAAACTGGAGGTGGAATCTCATTACCTCTTTGATGATTTCTCTTACCACATCCTACCTATGATGACGAAGCACAACTTTCCTACTCAGAATCTTCTTGCAGGACTAGTGGGGTAATCACTTTTCTTTCGAAAGCTTGTCTCCCATCTAGCGCTTCTTGGAGCATTCTCCAATTTCCATCCCCGCACTAGGATAACCCAAACCTGTAAAATGAGGATGATCCTCGACCTGTATTGGGTTAGCAATACCTTGGCCATTTTTACCAAGGCCTCTTCCATCAAATCCTATTTTATCTAGTAACTTGGATCTAATGCCTCTAGTATGCTTTTCAAACAAACCAAAGACTTCATTACCTGAATCTGAAACTGAATGGGAGGAAGAAGAAGATTCCAGTGGTGAACAACTTACAGTGCAGTCATCTGTCATGGTCATCTACATCTGAAGTTAAAGGTATTTCCTTTCTCTGATCACCACATTGCAACCTTGCCAAGAGCTCATCCTTGGTTTGCAATTCTGATTTTAAGCAAGGATTCTCCTCTTCCAAGGAGTAATACATTGATCGCAGGAGAGAGTTCTCTTCCTAGATCTGGTGATTATAAGCTTCAATTTCCTCAAGCTTTGCCTGTTTAGACATCTTTCCCATAGTGCACTTGTACCCTATTCACACAAACTGAACCAATTGCACCAATCTTGAAGCAATCACTCTATTGATCAGATTTATTGAAGCAAACAGTGTCGATGCTATGATACCAAACTTGCTTGAAGATTAGCAAGTTTGAAGGCCAATAACATAGCTTTGATACCAAAATTTCTCAGAGAATAGCAAAGTTTGCAAGTGCCAATCACCTACCAAACTATCTCAGATACCCAAACTTGATCCAAAAATAATCAAGTTTTTATCTACCTGATCTCAGACCCTTGTAGGCTTTAACTTATTGCCGACAATTTTCTCCTTTTAAGTAATCAATTTAAAAATTAATGCAAGACAATAAAGACAATTACACAATGATTGATTACGGAGTTCGGCAATTGCCTACATCTCTAGGTTCTTATCGAACCATTCCACTAGTCAAAACTTGTAAGTTACAATAGTACTTTCACAAGAAAACCTAATGGAAACTATTAAGAACTTGCTTAGAAGAATAACTAGACCTTCAGAAGACAAGGGTGAAAAATAGCACCCGACTTCCCCTTTCCTGGTGTATTCGGAAAGCTTGATGGCACCAGCTCCACTATTTAGAATCCTTTGGTTCTCGATCGGTCCTTCTAGATGCTTTGTAATGCCCTATGGCACTCTGGTCGATATTCCAGGATTCACAATAATTTTGTGTGGCGCTATGGGCCGACTAGGTAGTATTAATAACTCCTAGCCACTAGCCACAATTGCCTAAAAATGCCTAAATAAATTAGGTCTTCACACAACTATGCCCATGGCAACTAACTCTCCTCTTGGCTCACTCTCTACCTTTCCGAGCCTAGGAATGAGCTTCTCCATTGCGTTGTGTGTGTTTGTTACAATGAAATGGGTTCCCTATTTATACAAAAATAGGGCCCTAAAATAATGTGATATTATTTTATCCTAAGGCTAATATTAGCCTTAGCATTCAGATATTTTCCCATATTAGCATGTTTGATGGGTTGAAATCCCATTGTGGAGCGGCATTAGCATAATAATTGGGATAAAATCCCATATTGTGGCAGTGGTTTTAAGTGGGTGTAATGTCCCACATTGGGCGCCAGTTTTATTGGGTAAGCCTTTAACTCCATGCAAGGACTCCAGTGGTCAAAGGATCTTTCCACTCATGAGCTTAACCACCCCCTATCACCACTTCACCTCCTTCTCCATGTGGAAGCTTGGCATGTATGTTTGGTTGGCAGCTTATCATGTGGGTAAGTGGATTATGTTTATGTGGGTTTAGAATACTAATGTTTATAACATTAATATGCGCGCGCATATACATATATATGCGTGGCATTTGGAAATAAGTATGGTAAAGAATTACAAAGTAAAATGTAACTCGGTCCATGTATGACTCAGCTAATTAGCTCGATGTCAACCCTTGATAGGAAAATCGATCATATTTGATTCATGGTGGCAAGCCACGTGGTGGCTTGTGGACCCACCACGTCGGCGATAATACCATAGTCCACATGGCGGCCGGGCTTCCCTCCGTAACAAAAGTTGAGCCTCTTGTTCTAATGAGTAATCTTTTACACCTATCAAAGATCAGAGATCGAAAACCAACAAATGAATCCCTTTTCCTTTTCTCCATGTGTCACAGTGCCTTTGGTCCATGAATTGACCAATTGACCAGAGTTGAATTTCTCATTGACTGAACTTTGACTAGAACATATCTAGAGCTCCCAATGTTCGTTTTTCACGTTCTCATAGTCATTGGAAATCTCTCAACATGATATTCTACACTAACACCATTAGGGATATTTAGGGAACTTTAAAAAATGATCCCCTGATCAAGATGTGACATGTATTATGTAATCATCCCATTGTTCTTAGAGTTTTGGACAAACCTTTGGAGGTAATGACCCCCAATGACTATGAGATGACTAGATTCTCACTTTTTTATGCTACACATGAAGGAAATTATCATCTTTTCAAGGATTCCTTAACTTGGATACTAGAGCAGAATGAAGAACACAAACAAACCTTTGACTAATTGGAAGAACATGTCAAGAATTTTTCTTCATATGTGCAGTCATTCATGGATCCATGCTCATCATTCTTGCCTCCAGTTGAGGTAGTCTCCCCCATTAGCGTCTTTGACCCACAGTCCCTAAAAAATGCAAGAGGATTCATTATGCAGGGATGGGAAAATGACAAGTGGGTTGGGAAACTAGTTTAAAAGGGGAATGTTCTTTTTCCTAAGGTCCTCTCCCTGTTTCATTTATTTTTAGGTACAATCTCAAGAATCAAAGGTACCAAGGATGAAATGGAGAAAGAAAAGATGATATGTGATAGTGTTTTCTCATTGACCACTAAAGTGGGGTGTTTTGACTCCTCCTTCTTGATAAGACAAAATGTGTTTATGAATCCAGCTAAGAACTTGTCCCCTATTTGGTTCCGCACCATGACTGTGAGGTTTGAAGTAATAAAATATGTTTTGGAAGAGCTTGATGTGTGAGGGGATAATGCTCAGGAAATTCTCGAAGATCTAAGTAAATGTGTACAAGATCTTGGGGTTCTTCCTATCAGTGAAAACACATCTTTAGAAGAGCTCATTGTTAGAATGTAATATTAAGTGTGTATAAACCCTAGTTTATAATTAAATAATTAAGAATATTTATATTCTTACTTATTTAATAAATAATAAATTTGTTTGTGTTTAATTAATATATAATAACCTTTCCACATAAATTTTGTGTCATTGTTATTTATTTATTTATTGCATAGTGTAAATGTTTTTATAATGTTTATTACAAAATATTAATTGTTTAATTAAATCCTTGTTTGAACATGGTACCATAGTTGAGTATAATGTTATTAATTAATTAACCAATTTGGTGTGTCAGTTGGGTCAGTTGGTTAGTTAGGTAGTTTGAAAATATATGTTAAAAAATCCATTCTTCCTTCACTTGAGACATTACTCATAGGTTAAAAAATATTTCAAACCTCTCTCAAATTTATTTTACCAACGCACATGAATAAAGTTTTTTTTGGTGAAAACATCTCTCCCCGAGGCACTCTCCATCCACAGGTAAGGGAAAATGAGTTTGAAATATTTTATTTATTTTCGATAGTTTCCAATGTGCAGGGAAAATAAAAATATTGAAAAAAATCCAAGTTAAAATAGAAGGTCTCCGAGATGGATACAACCCTCTTAAAGAATAGGCTTCCATTTTTTTTGATTGGCCATGTTAAAAATTCTTAACGAGGAGTTAATTTTTTTTTTGTGAAATTAATCTATTATCCTATCATATATATGTAACCTATAGCCCCCTTATTTTAGCACTAGGTTTAAATTATAATACTTTATAATATATTTCTTATAAATTATGCTATGAACATATCTTATATTATATATGCTATATACTATATTATTTTGTAAACTATATTATAAATTAATTAAAAACTAATGGTTAAAACTAAAACTTATAAACTATTGTGCGGACCCATTTAAGAATACACACCCCATGTCCTGCTACATTTTCCCTTTTATGTCTTATTTCCCCACTCCAATATGAAATTGACATGTGGCTACCCTGTCCCCCATCAACCGACCATACTTCTCCCTTTTTTCCACGACATATTTGTTGTTAAGCCTAGGGACTTTAGTCCCACATGTTGTTAATGAAAAATTACAACACCCCTGATTGCTTTTGATTTTGTGAACGAGGTAACCAGTACAACCTGCATAAAATTGGATTATCCTGTAGTGTGGGACCTTGAAAGTAAGATAATCCTCCAGATAAAGCCAACTTCTTCCTCTAACCTGGTGCCAAATTCTCCAAAGTGCAGAAAATGGCAAGCTGAACCAATCCTATCCTAATGCGTTCCAAGGAGACATGGATATAAAGATGCATGAAATAAAAACTACTCTAATTGAAGTTGATGCACCAAGAAAGGGTGAGACAATCCAAGTGAGTGAAATATAGGGAGAAAAATAGGAAGGAGAGGGTTGGTTAAATCACCACAGTCCAATATAATATTCAATTCCCTATATTTATAAAGCACAAAAAACTACAGACCCTGCAAAGAGATAGCTACATGCACAATATACTTATAAATATAATGGAAGGAAAAATATGGAATTCATACAAGTTAGGGTGAAAATGGCCACAAAACATGAATTTTAGTGCTCAGAAACATGAACAATCAATTATATCATAAGCACAAGACAAAATCATTTACAATAAGTCCAAATTCGAGGCCTTTAGCTCACAATAGCTCTAGAACAATTTTGACAAAGTTCCTTTGCTTTTTTGAAAAATCACCTTTAAAATGAGGTGAATTTTACAATATATAGGCGATTTGGGTCACCAACCAGTAGGATGTATTAAAGAGGTATGGCAAACCATTCATTTTGGTACTTTCCCTGCACAAGTGGTCATGACTGCTATGCCTCATTAATTTTGGTTGTTAGGATTTCATTCATTTACCTACCCTCATTTGGCATGTAACTCCTCAATCTTCTAGGTCATCCAACCGCATTGGGTTGGACATTGTCCATCCTCTTTTATAAAATTACCTGTGCCATGAGTTCGTTTCCATATTTGGGTTAGATGGTCATCTAACCATGATTCATACAATTGTGAGTAGGCTGTCAAACTTGAATATCATCCAACTTCATTGGGGTTGGATGATGTCTAACTTCGTGACTGTACATGGTTCTTGTTGCCAACCAACCTAGGAGTTACCTTCTTCACATTATGGGTTGTCCTACCCAGCAGGTTAAAATGCCATCTATCTCTACTCGTATGACGCACTACCCACCTATTCTAGTAGCTGAAGAATCAACGAGCCAACCAACTTGATGACTCGACCAACCATGTCATACAAATTTAAGCCATCCATCTATGCTAGTCATCAAAACCTAAGGGGTTGAATGGTGTCTATGTATGTCGACCAACCTCTCCATATACTGTCCATCCAACCAATCACAACCTCACCATCCTCATCCACCAAAAAAGTTAGCTGACACACCTATCTGACTAACCCATTACTTGTCTAACTGAGCCAACCAACCTGTCACCTGTACAACCAAGTTGACCAACCTATTACCCATCCAACTGAGTCGACTAACCTGTCACCCCGCAAAACTGAGTCGAACAACCTATCACCCATCCAATTGAGCTAACCAACTTGTCACCCGTCCAACTGAGTTGACCAACCTGTCACCCATCCAACCAAGCCAACCAACCTATTACCCATCCAGCCGGGCCCACTCTTCCTCAAACTCAGCTAATTCTCCAATAAGATCAGTCAGTAACTCTAAGATTTTCTAGAACGAGCCAAAACATGAGCTACCTTGCATACTGCAAAAGAATTTCCCTTTTGCCAACAATTTCTGATGTTCTGACCTACTAAGTTTTCCATTTCATAGGGGGTGTGAAAAATGGATAATAATTGGTAACTTGCGGGATGATCTTCCTACTTGATCTAGAAGACCAGTGACCTTAGGGAATCTATTAGGCATATAGTAATATTGATTGCTGGAACCATCCTGTCACTTTAAAATATATCTTCCAAATCCTGGAGCACTACTGGATATTTTCATTTCAAAGGAAATCTTGGGTTGAGGACTAGTTGTTTCTTCACCAATTTTTTCTTGAAACTAGAAAGTGCAAAAGCAACAAGGGAAAATCTATGTACAAATTGAAAATATCATACACATTCCAAATATAATATGTAGAGAGTGCACAAGCACTTATTACAAAATCAACCTAAACCAAAACAATGCAATATGATACAAGCACTTGGAGGAATTACAACTCTTAAACTAATATGTATAAGAAGTATCTTTCACTCAATAACAATGCTTGAGATAGATTCCTTTGACTAGAATTTGCAGTTCTTCTCCATATAACCTTGATAGATGGAAAGCATTGTTTTCTTTACATCCTAAAATCATATAAGGGCCACTCCATATTGCATAAAAATTAGAGTGCCTTCCCAATTTTTCCCTGTGTGCATCCCATTTAAGGACCAAGTCTCCCTCTTGGAAGTTTGTAGCATTTTCCTTCTTGTCAAAGCACCTCTTGATCAACACTTGATCCTTCTCCATGATATGCAAGGATTGGTTCCTCATCTCCTCCAACTCCATGAGCTTTTCATATCTAGCTTCCATGGGTTCAAAATCGGATAGATCTAGCTGCTTCATGAGTTCCAATGCAGGTAATTTGAGGGATATAGGCAGCCTTACCTTCCTTCCATAGAATAACTTGTAAGGAGAGTTCCTTGTTGACTTCTTGGGAGTAATCCTATCATCTCACAAGGCTGATTTTAACTTGGCATGCCAAGTTCTCTGGTTCTCTTCTAGAGTTCTCCTTATAATCTTCAAAAGATTTTTGTTGGTGGACTCAGCCTGCCCATTACCCTATGAGTAGTAATTTGATGAGGTGCTCAAGTATATCCCATTTTTGAATACCCACTCTATGATATTGGCACCTAGGTATGCCAAAGCATTATCTGATATAATGGTGGCTGGAACTCTGAACCTCATCATTATCATTTCATAAAAATCTAGTATGCTAGCCTCATTTTCTTCCTTGAGTGAAACTGCCTTTGTCCACTTATTGAAATAATATGTGGCTGTGAGGATCCACTTGTGGCCCAAGTTATAATTTGGATTAATCACCCCAATGAAATCTAGCCCCCATTGCATAAATGGTTCATTTAGAGAAATGGGGTGGAGTGGAAGGGTTGTTAACCTCTCTTTTCTTGTGAATAAGGCACACTTTTTACAATTCTTAATCCATGCATAACAATCATGAAACAGGTTAGGCCAATAATAAACCACCTTCATAATTTTAAAAATTGTCACCCTTGCAGCAAAATTTCCACCTGTTTCTTTGTCATGAAATTCATGTAGCACCTTCTCTATTCGATATACCTTGAGGAACCTTAGGAGAAAACCATTTACATATTTCTTGAACAAGATACCATCAACCAATGCAAATGGGATATAATGGATCCTGAAATATATTCTTTTGGCCTTGCTCAACCCTTGAGGAATTTGACTTGTTTGAAGAAAATGGACTATATCTTGAGTCCAACAAGGATTGGGTGAGGCATCAACTGATTACTTTTGATCTCCGAGTAGCACCAAAACAACCTCTCCTTTACCACTTGACTCGGTGTGTTGTCTAAAACGTAGTTGTTCACATAATCCCTTACCCCTAACAAACTTGGTCACCTTAATATCAATGTCATATTCCATGACCTTGGTTACCCAGCTAGCCCTTTTTTCATTGAGGTCCTTGTTTAAAAGAAAATATTTTATACCAGCATATGTGACTAGTAAATGAATCCTATTATTTGACACTAAATATATGAACTTCTTCAAAATTCTAATCACAACAAGGACATGTTTCTCAATGAATGAATATATAACCTCATAGTCCATAAGGCCTTGGCTGAAGAAGGCAATAAGCTATTCCAATCCTTCCTTAGTCTGTTGCACCAAGATTTTGGAGATGGTTTCTGAACCACCGAAGGTGTATAGAAAGAAGTCTTTGGATAATTCTGGATTAATGAGATTTAGAGCTTGAGATATGACCTTCTTGATAGCTTCAAAACTCTCTTTTCCCTCTGTTATCCATTTGAAAGCCAAATTATTTTTCAACATCATTGTTAATGGCTTTACCAGGGTGGAAAAATATAGTACAAACCTTCGAATAAAGTTTATCCTCCCCAAGAATCTTTGGAGAGCCTTCTTATGACTTGGAAATGGTAGAGCAAGGATGGCGTCTTCCCTCTCTAGATCAATTGTTAGTCCTTCCTTCGACATGATATGGCCTAGAATTTTACCATCATGTGCCATGAATATGTACTTTTTGGGGTTCAAGGACACTCCAAACCTCCTGCATCTTTGGAAGACCTGTTTGAGATGAAAGCGGTGACTTTCTGCATTTTCAGAAAATACAGTGATGTCGTCAAGATAGACAAACACTATTTTATTTAACAGCCCCCTAAATGCCATATCCATTGGTCGTTGAAACGTTACTCTAGCATTTGATAACCTAAATGGCATCTTCCTGTAGGCATAGGTGCCCCATTTTGCAGTGAAGGTTGTTTTGAACTGATCCTCCTCTTTCACCATAATTTGATTATAGCTTGAATATCCATTTAAGAGGGAGAATCTTTTTGAGCCAGCCATTACCTACAAAATCCACCCCATGGAGAGCAGTGGATAGTGATCCTTGAGGGAGTCCTTATTTAAATCCTGAAAATTCATGCACACCCTGATTTCCCCATTTATTTTCCTAATGGGAACCAGATATTCCACCCAACTTGAGTGCTTGATTGGGAAAATGATACTCGCCTCAATGAGCTTATTTAATTCCTTCTTCATGAGAGGCTCTATATGAGGGTAGACCAGCCTTTGCTTTTTCCTTACCGGCTTAGCCTCTAGATTCAACTCAATGGTGTGTTATGCCAATTTTGGGTTAAAACCCTTCAAATCCTCATATCTCCACATGAAAACATCTAGGAATTCCTGACAAAGCTGTTCAAGGTCTTAATTTTCATGTTCGATGCTCATCTTGTCTATTTGGATTGTCTTACCTTCTCTAACTGAAATGGGCTCATCCTCCTCCTTTTTGACTTGAATGTTGGCCTTATCTTTCCACAATTGATCATTTGGGTTGAATATTGACTCTAAATTCACTAAACCATTTGGCAATTTGTTTGTCCGCAACTATACTATTTGATGCTCGTAATGCCACTTCAATTTCTCCTAATTTTTATCTGAGAACTCAGCCTCCTCCTATAAAAAACTAATGATCCATTGATCATTCTCAAAAACTTGCCAACTGTTGTTATTATCTGGTACAGTTAGCCTTACAATGACATGAATATGTGGTTGTGCTTTATCTCTCTTGATACTATCCACCACATCAACTGTTGCTCCAATTGTTGTAAATATGTACGTGGCCTCATTATTATTTTGCAGTATGGCTTGAATATTGAATGCTTCAAGGTCTTTAATATGATCCCATACCCGATGCTTGTTGGACTTAAGATATATTCCATTTTTTGAAAATAATTCAAAGTACTGAAGGGGCTGAGGAAGGCCAAAAGAAGATATTTCAGGCTCCATTGTATCCCCTTTGCACTGGTTGATGGTATCTTGTTCAAGAAATATGTAAATGGTGTCCTCGTAAGGTGCCTCGAGGTAGATCGGATAGAGAAGGTGCTACATGAATATCATGAAAAAGAAACATGTGGCCATTTTTCTGCAAGGGTGATAGCTCTTAGAATTATGAAGGAAGATTATTATTGGCCTAACCTTTTTCATGATTGTTATGCATGACTTAGGAAGTGTAAAAAGTGTGTCTTCTTCAGAGGAAAAGATAGGTTAGCAACCCTTCAACTCCACCCCATTTTTGTAAATGAACCATTCATGTAATAGGGGCTGGATTTCATTGGGGTGATTAATCCAAATTATATCTTGGGCCATAAGTGGATCCTCACAACCAAATTTTTTTTCACCAAGTGGACGGAGGAAGTTGCACTTAAGGAAGCAAATGAGGCCAACATACTAGATTTTTATGTAGGGATAGTGACAAGGTTCAGAGTTCCGACCACCATTATATCAGATAATTCTTTGGCATTCAAAGGTGCTAAGATCAAAAAGTGGGTAGTCAAAAATGGGATATAATTGAGCACCTCGTCAAATTACTACCCACAGAGTAATGGGCAAGCCAAGTCCACCAACAAAAATATTTTGAAGATTATAAGAAGAACTCTAGACAAGACACAGAGAACTTGGCATGCCAAGTTGAAATCAGCCTTGTGGGCTAATAGGATTACTCCCAAGAAATTAATGGAGAACTCTCCTTACAGGTTAGTCTATGTAAGGGAGGCAAGGCTGCCTATATCCCTCAAATTTCCCACATCGGAACTCATGAAGCAACTAGAGCTATCCAAGTTTGAACCCATGGAAGCTATATATAAAAAGTTCATGGAGTTGGAGGAGATGAGAACCAAGCCATGCACATCATGGAGATGGATCAAGCATTGATAAAGAGGTGCTTTGAAAAGAAGAAAAAAGGATAGAAACTTCCAAGAGGGAGACTTGGTCCTTAAATGGGATACATAAAGGAAAAAATTGGGAAGGCACTATAAGGTTGATGTAATATGGAGTGGCCCTTATATGATTTCAGGCTTCAAAGAAAAAAATGCTTTCCAGATATCAAGGTTGGATGGAGAAGGAATGCAGATTCTAGTCAATGTAATATACTCAAGAATTGTTATTGAGTGAAAGATCCTTCTTGTACATATTATTTTAAGAGTTGTAATTCCTCCAAGAGCTTGTAGCACATTGAATTGTTTTATTTTAAGTTGCTTTTGTAATAAGTGCTTATGCACTCTTTGCATATTATATTTGGAATTTGTATGAAAATTTCTATTTGTACATAGCTATGCCCTTGTTGCTCTTGCACTTTCTAGTTTCAAGAAATTTTTGGTGAAGAAATAACTAGTTGCCAACCCATGATTTATTTTGAAATAAAAATGTCCAATAGTGCTCAAAAGTTGGAAAATAGATTTTCAAGTGATTGGATAGTTTCAACAATCAATATGAATCCATTCCCAATGGATCCCCTAAGGTCACTGGTCTTCTAGATCAAGCAGGAAGATCATCATGTAAGTCACCAATTAATATCCATTTTTTACACCCCCTGTAAAATGGACAACTTAGTAGGTCAGAACATTAGCAGTTGATGGAAAAAGGGAAATGATTTTGGAGTATGTAGGGTAGCTCATGTTTTGGCTCGGTATAACGAATTTTGCAGTTAGTGACCAAGCTTATTGGAGAATTGGCTAAGTTTGAGGAAGAGTGGGTTTGGTTGGATGGGTAACAGGTTGGTCGGCTTGGTTGAACGGGTGAAAAGTTGGTCAGCTTGATTGGATGGGTGATAGGTTAGTCGACTCAGTTTTATAGGTGAGAGTTTCATCAGCTCAGTTGGGTGGCTGATAGGTTAGTTGGCTTGGTTGGATGGGTAATAGGTTGGTCATTTTAGTTGGACAGGTTGGTCAACTCAGTTAGATGGGTGATGGGTTAGTTGGACGGGCATGTCAGAAGAATTTTGTGGTGGCTTAGGATGGTGAGGTTATGATTAGTTAGATGAATGACATATGGAGAGGTTGGTCGATATAAATAGACATCATCCAACCCCTCGGGGTTTTATGACCAGCACATATGGAAAACTTATAGTTATACAACATGGTTGGTTGAGTCATCAAGTTGGTCAGTTTGTCGATTTCTCAGCTGCCAGAATAGATAGGTAGTGTGTTGTATAGGTAGATATAGATAGCCATTCAACCTCCTAGGTAGGATGACCCACAATGTGAAGATAGAAACTCCCAGGTTGGTTGGTGATAAACAACATGTATGGTCATGAAGTTAGATGTCATCCAAACCCAATGAAGTTGGATGACAATCAAGTTAGATGACCTACTCAAAATTATATGGATCATGGTTCATCTAACTCAAATATGGAAAGGAACTCGTGGGCCAGGTAGTTTTCTAAAAGAGGATGGCCAACGTCTAACCCAATCGGGTTGGACGACCCACAAGATTGAGGAATTACATGCTAGACAAGGGTAGGTAAATGAATGATATCGCAACAAAAGAAATTAATGAGGTATAGCACCCATGACCACTTGTGCAGGAAAAGTAACAAAATTTATGTTTTCCACTACCTCTTTAATGCATCTTGTCGGTTGGTGACCCAAATTTCCTATATATTGTAAAATTCATCTCATTTTGAGGGGGATTTTTAGAAAAGGAAAGGAACTTTGTCAAAATTGTTCTAGAGCTATTGTGAGCTAAAGGCCTTGAATTTGGGCTTATTGCAAAGGATTTTGTCTTGTTCTTATTATATAATGGATTGTGTATGTTTTTGAGAAATTAAATTCATGTTTTGTGGCCATTTTTTCCCTAACTTGTATGAATTGCATCTTTTTCCTTCCATTATATTTATATTTATATTGTGCATGTAGATATGTCTTTGTAGGGTTTGTAGTTTGTTGTGGTTTATGAATATAGGGAATTGAATATTATCTTGGACTATGACGCTTCTACTAGCCCTCTCCTTCCTGGTTTTCTCCCTTTCTTTCACTCACTTGGATAGTCTCACCCTTTCTTGATGCATCACCTTCACTTAGAGTAGTTTTTATTTCATGCATCTTTCTATCCTTGTCTCCTTGGAAAGCATTAGGATAGGATTGGTTTAGCTTTCCATGCTCTGCACTTTGGAGAAGTTGGCACTAGGTTATAGGAAGAATCTGACTTTATCCAGAGGATTATCTTACTTGTAATGTCTCACACTACAAGATAATCCCATTTTATGTAGGTTACACTGGCTGCCTCGTACACCAAATCACAAGCAATCAGGGCTGTTGTAATTTTGTATTAACACATGTCTTAGGAAGGGAGTTGTGGTATAATTTATAAGGAAATGGGTGTGCAATGGTTAATGTGACTTTAGTCATGCCTGCATCATTTTTGTTTGCTTATCAAAATTGTTCGTTGAGTGGCTTGCTCATGGCGGTAACAATACTTTGTGGAGTCCTTGGACTCGCTAATCAGCTGGGTCTTGCGAGTTGCTTAGCAAGTTGGTTACAAAATTTATATGAAACTTGGCCAAATTAGGACCCATTGTGGCCAAATAAATAACATACCATGGAGCTATGCTCCCCAATTTTTTTTATTTTTTCCATAAATATCACTTGTTTATTTTTTAGATCAATTGTTTGTATCAAATTATATTTTATAGTAAGTAAGAAAAATTTTCAATAAATGTATACTTCAATATTTATTTCACAAAATAAGAAGTAAAATATTGTTATCTCCTAGAAAACAACACCCTTTGATTTTTCATATGTGGATGAATGAACAGTCATTATTTTTGGGTAACATGGAATTGTCTCTAAAGTTGTGGGACTTTCTACTTGAGACAAACCTCTAGAGAAGGCCGGTTCCTCTACCTAATTCTAATGCTAAATTACTCCTACAGTTGGAAATGCAACTATATAATTATGTTCTAATAATCTAAGGGACCAAGGAAGAGAAAAATACATGAAAATGGAAAATCCTAAGCTAAAGAGAGGTGATAACACCAAGAAGAGGGTGAAGACACTCTAATGAGGGAAAAGGGAGAAGGAAAATTGGGAAGGGAGAGGTCAAACATGAGTGACACAGACCCAAAACAACATTTTACCTTCTTTTCTCCATGATACATAAACAAATGAACCCGAAAAGGAGACGTACATGCACAAAATACAACAGAAAGAAAAGAGAAGCAAGAAAATGCAAAAAAACCAGAAGTTGTGGTTAAGAAACACCCCAAAAAAATATTTTATTGATTTTAAAGTATGCACAAACCATTACATGTGAAGAAGAAGGCACAAAAACACATTTCCAAGCTCAAATGAAGGTATACAACTCACAACTGCTCAAGAACAATTTTAACAGAGTTCCTTTACACTCAATAACATCCTCTCTCTCATAAATGAGAAATTTTACATTATATATAAGATGGGAAAGAGAGGACAGGAAAAATAGAGGGAAACTCATATTTTTCTCTTTAACCACCAATAACATGCATTAAATGTATGAAAATAGGCATGATAACCCTTACAATACCATTCCCTTATGACACTTTGATTTTGGGAGAAGGAATGGGCACCATACCTCATCAAATGTGGTGGTTGGGCTACCTAGAACTATTCTATTAATACTGGGATGTATTTCCTCTTTATCACCGACATACTATCCATTTTTTGCCCCCTTGGACAAAAATGGACAACGGTGGTAAATTACACCTTGGGACCAGAAAATACCTTCATGAAGCAATTCATGAATGTGGTTCATCAAATGAGAATGAAATATTAGAGTAGATAAGGAATAATCAAGAATGCTCATCTGAATCATAGTGGTGCTTAATTAAAAGGCACTTTGTGAACATGGTTTTTTTTGTCTACTTTAGTGGACATGACAATAGAAGAATGTCGAACACATGATGAGGCAATGATACTGGACTTCCTCTCGAGTTATAAGAGTATATGGATATCCATATACTAGCCTTTACCTGGGAAGCTCATGTGAATCATCATCATCCTCAATTAGGAGTGATTTTATGCTTATGGGATTTTCTTCTACATTAGTAGACAAAGATATTAAAAATGTGGAACTGAGAATGAGGCTTAAATTTTTGAATCCATCTTGACCTATGAGTTACTAAAGAAATCAAGTTCACACAATGAGTATTTATTCACAACATCAGACGGTTCAGAGAGTGAGGATGGATATAAATATGATGAAGATTTTGCACAATTTGATGAGGAAACCAATATCAGTGACTTATTATTGAAAATGGGGTATATAATAGAGGAAGTGTCCTCAACCTTTAAAATATATGGTGTAGATGTTCCAATTGATATATTGATCGATTCAATAGATAATGTTTGACATTGTTAGGCTACAAGAGATGGATATTTGGAAGATATATGTAATGGTCGTACATTAAAGAATAAGGGATTGAAAGAAAGCCTAAGGATGTACATGCATTCAAATTTCATAAAAAAAATCACTTATTAGTAGATTACCATGAAACACAAGACACGAAACTATTTAATAAGATAAAGATAAAAGAAAGTATGTCTTCAAGAGGCGTGTCTTGTTGAAAATGTAGATATGAATGTTCTTGTAGGATGCCATGTTAGAGGATTGGTTGGATTTTGAATTCTTGGACACCCTGTTGGTTGATGAAGAAAGCTTAAAAAGTTTTTGCAAGGCCCTACATACTTTTAATTTTAAAATTTGTATAGTACACCAAAGATTTTTTAGGCTACCATATCTCGATTTCTTTATGATATTGAGCCTGAGTTTATGGACTCGGTGAAGGATAGCTCATCGAAGGAATAACTCAGGTCATTAAGGTGAGGTTGGGAGTATCAAGGTTTGCATGGATAAAATAGCGCGCAGAGAGAGAGAGAGAGAGAGAGAGAGAGAGAGAGAGAGAGAGAGAGAGAGAGAGAGTTAAGTCATTTTTTCAGAACTGGGGTGAGCTCGTGTGTTTAGGGGTCTAGGATTTCAGAGTTTGGAGAGTTTGAGTGCCGAATTGGAATTTTTTTGAAGAAAATCGTGAATCCTATAAACTTGAAACTCTAAAATTTAGAGTTTCAGATTTTTAGGACTCAAAGATTTCAAGACATGTGAAGCTCATGTGTTCGGGGGATTAAATCCTAAAATCCCAAAATAGCTCAGTCAACACATCTTCATGGTAGTTATTAGGTTTAGTGCCGAGGTGCTTGACTATTAAATGTGGAAGGAAAATTTTTAAGCATCATGTGAGTCATTGAGTTTGTGGGTGCATTGATGAAGTGTTTGAGTTGTTGGATAACCGGACACAATGTGAACTTGATCAACACAATTATTCAGCCATTGGGTAAAGATGGATCCATTTGATGAGGCCATTGGAATGGATAGATCGGGTTGTGGACATGTGAATGAGCTTGTTCAAGCTATATTATTGGGGCCAACTAATGTAAAACGTGGCGAGGAATAAGTTTAAACTCGAGCGAGTGCAAAAATGAGGTGGCGAGTCTTGTAAAATCCCACGATGCAAAATTAGAAAGGAACCTACCTTAAAATGCAAACATAACATATAGCTCACCCAAAGAAAAAGGAGTATCTCACAAGTTCAACTTGACGACTTGGCTAGCAAACCATTTATAAAAGCACCATAAAAGACTCGCCCAAATGCAAAACCAAATTTATGGGTCCCACCAGGGGATTAAGGGGGCCATCATAAAATATATTACATATTATTCTTAATTAAATAATGGAGAAAATACAAATTTTCAAATTTATGAGAAGATATGGGGTGGCGTATTTTGAGGATACATTGATGATACAATCAAGTATGGTTCACCTATTTTGCTACATTCATGCCTAGACTTTTTGGAATCTTCTTTTCTTCTCTCCTCAATGCAGAACACTATAAAATATAAAGGGGTGCATTATTTCAGGAGTTATAATTTTTTCCAAGCTTTCCAATCTCTTCACAAGCTAAGATGTTGTGAATTTAGAGGCTTCCAATCATTTCTTCTGAAGATTGTAATGGAAACTTCTACCTCATCCTGCTGTAATGATGCATTGTGCAAGTGATTGGAATAATAAAACTATGTTTTATGGCTAATTTTCTTTCCTTTCATCAATTTGGATGCTTTAATTTTTCCTGTCTCATGTTTTCAGGTACATTGTAAAAAATTTGATTTCCATTCCAAGTTTTGGGAGTTATTGTGCTTATTTTGGAATGAAGTATTGTATTTATTTAGGTTTTTGATGCATGTTCATCCTTCCTCATTAAAATAACGAATATTTTTCGATCAAATCCATTTCTTGGTGCATCACCACTTCTAGTATAGGTTTTATTTCATGCAATCTCTCTCTCTAATCCCTCAGAAATGTTAGTATAGGTCTACTCAACTATTTTTCTTTTATTAGGAGTAGTGTAGTGCTTAGTTTAGGAAGAAGAATCTGACCTTCTCTGGAGGTTCACCTCAAGCCCACAAGTCCCCTAGCTTGAGCGGTGATCCCATATTACTCAATCACATCGAATTTCCCATTCACATATAGGCCATTTGGGGGGTTCAGTGATTTAGTGATAATAAATTTTGACATGCCCAGAGGGACCACAAGAGTTATATATTTCATAGGTGTGTATTTGTGTTTACTTTATTTCATTAAGTTGTTATGATCTTAATAAAATTACAGCCTTAGGAGGAAAACCCAAACACAATTGGTGACTCTATTGGTCTTAATAACACACTTTCTAAGTTGTAATTTTATTTTTTCACCCATTTCCATCTATTTTTCTCCCCTTGTGTTTCCATTTTCATTCAGACCATGAAGTTGTGAAATCATGACTTCTTTCCCACAATGGAATTACCACATGTAGCAACAACAATACCAATTCAACATTCCTCCAAGCTTGCAAAATCCATCTTCGGATTACTACAATCTACCTCTAATTAAATATTATGATGAAAATCAGTTGTAACATGCATATTCCTATAAGCAGAGTCATAGCCAGTTTGGTTATTCACCTAACTATGCAGCTTTTCAAGAGAAAGAATATGTAGATGATGGATCATTTTTCGCATATGAAGATGATGAGTTGTAGCTTAAGATTCAAAATTTTGAGGTAGGTATGGTGCATTCTAGAGCCACAACTCAAATGAAGGCATTTAGAATTGGCTTTAGGGTACCTTAACCGTGGGTTGGCCCTATGCCAAATGTTTACAGCCTGTAGGAAAAGGTTGCTTGTATGGCTGAAATGTTTCCTCAACTTGAAGGATGGATCGAAGAGATAGAGGCATATGAGTTTTATGCAAGGCAAACCTGGTCACTGGGTAAGTCCTACGCCACCACCTTAGAGTCCTCTTTCCATTTCCAAACCAATATCATTTCATTCTATAACTGAAACCCCAATTTTTTTACCTGTTTCCTATCTTCTTATCCCACCATGTATCTTGTACCCCTCTTTCTTATAAAATCCATTCTTTTCTACAAAGGCCACCAATACAAGAAGCTACACCTCTTCCACCTCCTCAAAAAATGGAGGAAATAGTTCAAATCCATCCCACCTCTCCTCTTACATCCCCAAATCCATTTTGGGAAGAATAAGATTATGATTATAATGAATAAGAAGAGGATAATGTTGAGGAGCTTATCAAGGATGAGATTCCAAACAATCTAAAGGAGTGGGTTGCAAGACTAAATATTAAACAAGTTCCCCTCCTAATGAATCCTCCAACTAATGTTGAAGATAAAAAGCATGTGATGAAGAATGAGTGTGTTTAAGAACAAGCACTAGAAAGTAATGACCAACAGTCTATGTGTTCATAATGCGACATCAATATTGGTTCCATATCATCAGAGGAGGTTGAATCGTCACTAGTGGGAAAACTAATTATAGAAGAGCAAGTTTTGAATTTAAATTCACAAGAGAAGAGGCATGTGCAAGTAAATGAATAAAATATCTCTAAAGTGCAAGGTATTTTAGGTGAATGAAGTGATCCTAGCTTCTCTCCATGTCAAAAACATACTACATTCCTAAAAGGTTGAACTAACTCACCAATAGCCTCATCAAATGTTGTAACTGGTCATAAGGAGATTCTTTCCATGGATAAAATCAAGCTAGACTCAAAGCTTTGAAGTGCAAAACAAGTAATACAAGAAATTCCAAATCCTTCTTTTTCTTCATCTTTTCAAATTTCTAATTTTAGAGATAAATTTGAGCTCTCTAATTTCATGTTTGAAAATGAAGAAGGTCATGATGAAAAAATTGTCAATCTGGAGCACAAGGGAGATATTGAGTTAGATTCAAAAGTTTTGAATGAAGATGATATCATTGAGAGTTTATTGCTCCTAATTATGCAACCTGACTTGGTTGATGAGCCTGTAATCATGGAGAATATCCTTGAAAAACTTTTTGTCCCCTAATAGTTTTCATGAGCAGCAGATGGATGGACGTTACCTTACAATTTTCATGTTTGATAAGGAGATTAGAAATGAAGGTCAATTTTTTCTTCCATTAGAAGAGGAGGAAATCCTACATAAGCAACACATTTCAAACACTTGTAGTGATTTTCCAATAATTATATTGGGGGTTGCAATAAATCCAAAACAGATGCATGTTGTGTAAGGACTCTTTGTTGTTAAGGAAGAAAGAGGAAATGAAAAGGACATCACTTCAACATCATTCATCTAAGAATGTCTGTAGGTACACTTCCTTGTTAAAGTTGAATCTTGGAGAATGGAGCATATTCGAAGGATTAAATTGTGTCCCATTAGATACTTGGCTTCATTGGAGCCAAAAGAGAAGCCACACCTGGTCACATTCACTTCAGAATGTGAGGATGAGTTTCAAAAATCCAAGGATCCATCTCAACACCTCTACAAAACAAATGTAAAGAAACTAAAAGAGGAATACTTTCTCTTTACAGTTGATGCCTTGGTGAACCAAGTGGAGAATTGTGCTTGTTTCAATTTCTCACTCTTAGTATCAACCATGTACATTGTCAAATCATTTACATGGATGCCCATTGTGAGGAAGGGAAGATATTTTTCACAACCAGTTGCAGGGTTTCGTTTAGCTTGTATCTTTCTCTGATTAGCGTAAATTAGGAATAGGTTTGATTTTAGAAGAATAAGTTCCCAAAACACTTTTTATGCTTCATTTGAATCATGTATGGTTTTGAGTAATAGTGTGTGTTGTGTTTAGTATTTTATCTTGCACAATGTGTTGACGGTGAAATTTTCATAAGAAGGAAAGATTCAAGTTGTAATAGAGTTCCATGATGTCCAAAACTAGTAGTGTTTTATTCCAAAATCTTTAGTGTGCTGTGCATGCTAAGCAAGTCATCATATTTAGTCAACTTCATTATTATAGGAAGGTCTAGGATGTAGTAGAGTTCATGTAGATGGAGGTCAAGAATTTCATGAATCAAAACAACTTCGGAATGCCAAAAATGACTCCATACCCAATGACTATACAAGGCTATTAGACTAGTGCTTAGTAGAAAAGCATCCCCGAGAGGTCACCAAAAATGTTATCCATTTTTCCCCCTTTGACAAAAATGGAAAATGGTGGTAAATTACAACTTGGGACCAAAAAAGTCCGTTATGAAACAATTCATGAATTTGGTTCATCAAATGAGAATGTAATATTGGAGTACATAAGGAATAATCAAGAATGATCATTTGAATGAGAGTGGTGCTTAATAAAAAGGCACTTTATTAAGATGGATTTTTCATCTACTTTAGTGGACATGACACTAGAAGAATGTGGAACACATGATGAGGCAATGATGCTAGAATTCCTCTCAAGTTATAAGAAAATTAGATATCCATATACTATCCCTTGCCAGGGAATATCATGTGAGTTGTCATCATCCTCAATCAGGAGAAATTTTATGCTCATGGGATTTTCTTCCAAAAAAGTAGACAAAACTATTAAAGAATGTGGAACTGAGAATGAGGATGGAATTTTTGAATCCATCTTGACCTAAGATTTATTAAATAAATCAAGTTCACATGATGAGTATTTATTCACAACATCAGATAGTTCAGAGAGTGAGGCCACAGATAAAAATGATGAAGATATTGTAAAATTTGATGAGGAAACCAATATAGAGACTAATTATTGAAAATGGGGTATACCGTAGATGAAGTGTCCTCAGACTTTGAAAGATATGGTGTAGATGTTCCAATTGATATATTGATTGATTAAATATATGTTGTTAGGTACAGTCAGGCTATAAGAGATGGAGATTTGGAAGATCCATGCAATGGTTGTACATTAAAGAATAAGGGATTGGAAAAAATCCTAAAGGATGTACATGAACTTGAATTTCATAAAAAAAGCCACTTCAAAGAAGATTACCATGAAACATAACACACAAAACTATTTAAGAAGATAAATTTCAAATAAGTTATGTCTTTAAGAGGAGTTTCTTGTTGAAAATGTAGATACAAATGTTCCTGTATGACGCCATATTAGAGGATTGGTTGGATTTGGAATTCCTAGACACCTTATTGGTCGATGGATGAATCTTAAAGAGTTTGTGTAAGGCCCTCCATACTTTTACTTTGAAAATGTGTATGGTATGATAAAGAGTGTTTGGGCTACCATATCTCAATTTATTTATGATATTGAGCTTGAGTTATTGAATTAGTGATGTTGAAGGAATAACTCAGATAATTAAGGTGAGGTTGGGAATATCAAGGTTTACATGGAGAAAATAACACCAAGTGGGTATTATGCTTGCCACAATGCAGGAGCTTGGCCATTGCGAGACAAATAAATGACTCAGCTCATAAGAGTTCTTAGAGAGAGAGAGAGAGAGAGAGAGAGAGAGAGAGAGAGAGAGAGAGAGAGAGAGAGAGAGAGAGAGAGAGATGTTTTCTGAGGCTTGAAGAAGTAGGCTCAAACATGGAGCTTATTTGAGGGGAAGGAATGGATGAAGACAAGCTCAGTGTCACGATAGAAATGAATGCGAGCTCTAGATCAGACTTGGAGAGGTGAGTCATTTTTTTATAATTGGGGTATGTCCATGTGTTCGATGGTCTAGGATTTCAGATTTCAGAGATTTTGAGAACTGAGTTGGTTAAAATTTAAAGAAAATCCTGAAGCCGGAAAACTCGAAACTCTAAAATTCAGAGTTTCGTATTTTTGAGACTTGGAGGTTTCAAGGTAGGTGGAGCTCGTGTGTTTGGGGGATCAAATAACAAAATCCCAAAATAGATAGGTCAACACATATTTGGGGTGGTTTTTGGGTTTAGTGCCGAGGTGATCAACTATTGAATGAAGATGGACAGTTTTCAAGAATCACACAAGTCATTGAGTTGGCGGGTGCAATGATGAAGCATCTCAGTTGTTGGTTAATTGGGTGCCATGTGAACTCAATCAACAAAAGTACTCAACCATTGGGTAAAGGTGGAGCCATTCACCAAAGCCATTGGAAGGGATAGGTCAGGTCATGGAAACACTGAAGAGCTCATTCGAGTTATATTATTGGGGTTGACCAATGTAAAACATAGCGGGGAAAAATTTTAAACTCGATCAAAGGTAATGAAGGAACCCGTTAATATATAAATGCCAATGTGGAATGTCAAGTTAGTCAACAGGTGTAAAAATGAGGTGGCAAGTTTTGCAAAATCCCACAATGTAAAATTAAAAAGGAACCTGCCATACGATGCAAATATAACACATAGCTCACCAGCCAACTCGGTGAGCTAGATGGCAAGTCATTTATCAAATAACCACAAAAATCCCCCCAAATGTAAAACCAAACCTATGGGTCCAACTAGGGGATTAAGGGGGCCCTCATAAAATATATTAAATATTATTTTTAATTAAATAATGGAGAAAATCAAAATTTTTGAATTTATGAGAATATATGGGGTTGATCTTTTTGGGGATACATTGATGATGCAATCAACCATGGTTCACCCGTTTTGCTACATTCATGTCTAGACTTTTAGAAATATTCCTTCCTTCTCTCCTTAGTGTAGAATGTTATCAAACGTAAAGGGGTGCATTAATTTAGGACTTAGACATTTTTCCAAGGTTCCCCTCTCATCATAAGCTAAATTGTTGTGAATTTAGAGGCTTCTAAGCCTTTCTTATGAAGATTGTAATCGCAAATTCTACCTCATCCTATTGTAATGATTTATTGTGTAAGTGATCGAAATAATCAAACTATTTTTTGTGGATAATTGTTTGTCCTTGCATTAGTTTGTTTTCTTTCATTTTTCCTCTCTCATGTTTATAGGTACACTATGCAACTTTGACTTCCATTGCAAGTTTTGGGAGTTACTGTGCTTATTTTGGAATGAAGTATTGTATGTAATTAGGTTTTTGATGCATGTTCATCCTTCCCATGTTCATTCTTCTTCATTGCAAGATAAAGTATTTGTCTAGCAAACCCCTTTCTTGGTGCATAATCACTTATAGTATAGGTTTTGTTTCATGCAATCTCTCTCCCTAATCACCTGGAAATTTTAGTATAGGTCTAATTAGATATTTTTATTACATTAGGAGTAGTGTAGTTTTTAGTTTAGGAAGAGGAAGCCAAACTTCTTTGGAGGTTAACCTTAAGTCCGAAAGTCCCACAGCTTGAGAGGTGATCCCATGTTACCCAATCACACTGAATGTCCCATTCACACACAGACCATTCAGGGGGTGTGGTGATTTGTGATAACAAAACCCTACCCTCATATAAATTACAAAATATATTTTATATGGTGTAGATTATGTTGAGATATTTCCAACCCGTTTTCATGAAAATGTGCAACAAGAAAATTATCAATTTTCAAGCATGAGAACGGACCCTAGTGTCAGAAATTTTGGTTATAGGACTTTCCAGACACTTTCCTAGGTCACCCTAATCCCTATGTCAATCCTATTCCCCCCTCTCTGTGAAATCTAATGTTCCATGTCAGTTTTTCCATATGTGACTTAGGGGTATTTGGTCATTCCAAGTACTTCCAAAGAAATATCCATTAAGATAGGATTCTTGACAAGCTTGGGAAAGGTCATTCTCTAGTCTTCTTGAAAGTGGTGTACCCCCCAGAATGGAATGAAACACTAAAAATAACCAAGAATATGTATCTAAGAGATGAGAGAGTTTTTCAATTAGTTTTTGAAGATTCTTGTAGGTTCTATAAGTCTTGAAGAAATTTCAAAAAAAGTGGGTCTTGGGGGCCTGAACAATGCAATGTGCAAAAACAACCGTTCAGATTCAGAAAGCATTTTTAGGATCTCCAAAAGGAGTTAGGAGTCAAATAAAAAATATTTGGAAATGTATTTAAGATCCCTAGAGGATGGTGATATAATATTCTTCAAAAAACCTAGACACATTATGTCCACAACCAAATTGTTGCATGCACAACCTTCGAGTCAGAACAAAAATCATATTTTTTAGGGATCAAATGTCATAATCAAGATCTGAAACCCCTTCCATTGGATTCATAAGGTAATTTTCAAGTGGAATCATATAATATTTAATCAAAAAAATCCTCCAGGAGCTCAAGGTATGATCTTGACAGACAACTCCCCAACGTAAAACTCTAGTAGTTAGTCAAATTTCTACCTTGAAATTTGAACTAATGGGATAGTGGCACAATTTTGTACACTAATTGAAAAAACACCTTTGTACATATGATGCAATAAAATTTTCCCCCTCCTAGTTAAGCCTCTGGATCCCAATGTGGCCTCAGTTAAGCACTTTTTGCATAATTCAGCCCCTCATGCTCCATTTCCCTGCCCTCGCTTCGTCCAGCCAAATTACGCCAAGTGGACCAATCATGATGGGATGCACTTTTGTGCACCAAGTAAACTTAGAATTGGTGCAGATGGTGTAATAAATTCACCCCTCCTTCTTAAGCCCCCAGTCACCCATGTGACCCAGATGGGTGTTTGAACTGCTTCTTCCTAGCCTCCTCACATTCCCAACTGAAAATAGCTTCATGACATGTGGCGCAATATGGATGAATGATTTTTTTTTTCACAAAATTGAGCAAGCCCTTGGTGCACAAAAGTGTGCTTATCCCCAACCATTAAAAAATACATGTTTTTCATATTGTCGTGCTACTTCCTTCACGTATGCATAAGAAAACTTCCATCGCTAGTAATTCCTTCAATCCTCCCTTATTGCTATTGCCACACTTTCCACAATAGCTCCATCATCCATTCATCATACTTTAGTATTGATAAAATGAGAAAGGAGGATGTTTTCAAGCAAAAACCATTAATGTGAGCTGCAAGAAACCCTAGGCTCCAAAATGAGAAATCACTCATGTCTCCCACACCATGCATCCAATATCACTAAATTTTTGGGTAGATCTCCCTCATCCAAGTTCCTTGAAGAATAAAAAATAGAAATATCAGATACGTCATTATTTTTGAATGGTGGCATTTCAAAAATTTCTGCTCTAGACCCTATTTTCATTATTTTCCACCAAACCGTGTAGCGGATTGAGCTAAAAACTTGAACTAAAGTCGAAGAGAAAAAACTAGAAAGAATCCACTGATTATTTGTTAATCCAAGACCTAGAGGTTAGATTATAAAAATAATAAGTGTCACTATTCACACTTTCCATTTTAATTAATTTTCCAAAAATAGAAAACTCCTTCAGAAGAAAGAACAATGAAAATCGCAAATAGAAAAATAGGGCACGCGGGTCCAAAAAAACAAAAAAAAAACAAAAAGGTGAAAAAAGAAGTTTCCAAAAATAAAAATTTATTTGAATTGATCCCAAGACATCTTCGATAAGCCTAAAATGTGAAGGAAACACCTCAGTGCAATGAAAAGCTGAAAATGTGACACTGCCTAAAATAACAGCTCCTGGGACCGAATTTTCAAAAATAACAGTTTTTGGTCTGGAAAGCAAAATTTTTCTACCATCTCCATATTAGCCTATATTGTTTCTTTTTCCACCATGAAGTTTAGGTTCATTGGTGAAGTGATCCAAGGAGATTTATTTAGATTGATATTCTTAGGATAAGAAGAGCTAATCTATAATAGTGTCTTCCTCTACACAAGCATCCAAATATGTATTGTCAAGGTGATCAAGATTTGACCTCACGACAAGTTTCTACCAGTAATATGATGAATAAAATCATGGTAACTCTCTAAGATTCATTTCCATGGATTCAATAAGTACTTGAGAGTGATCCAAGAAAAACACACCTTACTACCATTCCCAGTCTCATGGAAATCTTTGGAGTGTTGAAACCCAAGCGAAGGAAGAAGGACCAAGTAGCTTCCCACTTCTTGAGTGACACATAGATAACCAATATATTGAATTTTTCGGGTCTAAGAATGAAAATCCCATGGAAGAAATGACTCCATATGATTATGAGTTCACACACACCTCATTGGGCTAGGCTTGTCATGAAGGAGACATTCACTTGTTCAAAGAATCCTCTTCTTGTCTTCGTGATCAGAACAAAGAATAGAAGAAAACCATTGTGCAATTAGAGGAACATGTAAGATATCTCAGTGTATAAATTCAACCCTTCTCAGGAGAAGAATTAATACCTCCCCTTCCAATCGAATATATCCCCTCAATCAACATTATTGACCCCAAGGCGATCAAGAAAGCACATGAATACATGATGTGGGGAAAATCCTATGAAAAGTGGACTGAGGAAATCATTAATAAAGGAAAGACATTTCCTTTGGATATCATTTCTATCATCTAGTATGATTATGTAACATTTTATGAAGTAAACAATATAGAAGAGGAGTTTGCAAAAGAGGTCAGTAATTCGGAGGAGATACTCCCATTGGTATTTGAAATGATTTCTTTTGACTCTCACACCCTCATGAGAAAGGAAGTGTTTGCATAAATTTTCGAATAATTTTCCCAAGTTTGGATCCATGTCATGGATGCTGGGTATGCAATGCTAAAAAGGGCCATATCTGAATTGGGCTCTCACAAGTGTTGGGTTTCTAGAATATTCAATGAAGTCTACCATTATGTTTAAAGGTCTGAGTTCCCCCCAATCACTAAAGACTCATAATTAGAGGAAATCATCATTTCATTTCAAGATATGGTCAGGAAGGAGGAAAGTGACTCTCTTTCCTTCAATAAAGATAACTTAGACACCCTAGCTTATATCAGGAGTTATATCTCTGCAATTGCAATGGATCATGAAGAATGACTTCATCAATGTTAAAATATCAGTGGTTTCCTTGAGACATGGACCAAGGGGTCGAGTTGTGTTTGCATTCTAGGGGAATATAAGATGATAGATGTGATAGCTCAATTCAACAAGGAATTCAAGGAAAAGGAACCCACTCCAGAGATCCATCATCATGAAGCATGATTTACTACGAGGTTTCTTAAAAGGATGTGGTAGCTTTTATCTTTCTCTCTATTCTTTCTCTCCCCTTTATAATTATTCATTGGTCATAATCATTGTATTTTTTCTCTTTCACTTAAGTTACTTTATAAAGTAGCATTATGAAAATCCATTTAATTTATAAAAGGGAACTTATTCCTCACAACCTAGGAAGGTGGAAAGTCATGAGTTAAATGACACAACAAAGAGTCATGTGGCGGGTAGGATAAGATTCAATATAGATTTCTATAAGCTGGGATGGCTTCTGCATTCCAAGATATCCTAAAAAAAATTTATTCTGAAAATTATTTACTTTGTAGAAATAATGGACTATAATACGTTGTTGGACATTTTGTCATCCATATACATGAAATAAAGCTACATTTCTTCTACATGTTTTATTCTTTTCCTTTACTTTGTACAACTTGTGTCAATGTAAATCAAAGAATATATTTTCTATTGTCCAAGATGTATGAATGTTTGCATCTTTGTATGTATGGTTTCTTCTCATCGTTGATGAAATAAAAATAGTTGTTATAAGCATATTGTATTTCTTCCACTTCCCTCTTCCATGCACTTTACAAGTATAGTGATGTAAGAGCTTTTTATCTTCAATAGATGAACATGAGAAATTGGTGTCTTGGGTTTTCCATCTCACTAGATAGCTTCATTTTGATTCCTCTATATTTAATGTTGAACTACTTACTCCAATTATTGGGTGAGAAATCTGAAAATTATCTACTCATGCTAGTAGTATTCCTTTCCTAATTTCCTTTCTTTCTTCTCATCGTTGTAACTTCTTCTCTTGTACCCCGTACAAGCACTTTTCCATAGGTTTAGTGGAGTTTCCTTTTGTGATAACTAGCCAATTTGGCACCCATAAAATTTAGATTGGATTAGATTATTTTACTTTCAATAATTGGATATGTATCATTCAATGCAGAGGGGTGTAGCCCAGTTAATGTTGGTGGAGACACTAAATTTTTCCACCCGAATAATTTTCTCACTAATTTTTTTTGGCGAATCTACTAAGGAGAGATTTTCCCAAGTGCAACCCAAAAAGGATATCTATCCAAAAAATAAAAAAATATATATATTCAAAAAATAAACATCTTTGAAGGCGACTCCATCAAGGAACCAATCCTTGTCACATTCGTTCTTCCTGCACCACAATGAAGAAATTTCATATTGAAGCGAAGTACTAGCAAGTAACATTAAGAGAGAATAAGAAGACAATGGTCGAGAAAAGAATATTGTCGATCAACCATGGTTTTGAACCAATTATTGCAAAGAATGGATTTCAAGAACAACAAAAGGGTCTCCTACTTCAAGCAATAACCTATAATTAGGCAAAGGAAATAAAATAGAACTTTCTGATGAAGAAGCAAGTAGGAAGTTGTTGAAAAATATTCAAAGAAAATACAAGATGATGTGTGAAGCTCAAGAATATGCCATGGGTAATACTCTAAGTCGTGCACAACCTGAAGAAAAGATTATATCCATTTCTTTCATCACCCTCCTTAGGATGATTTCCTTACATACAAAAATGAAAAAATTGAAGCCTTAAAAATTAAGTATATGTAAATAATGATAAGAAATATGCAAGGAAATTACATTCCAAAAATATACTTGAAATTATAAAATATGCTAAGCCTT